>JAJOOD010028125.1:0-29328 GCA_029582525.1 Solanum tacnaense | reverse complement strand
GGGGGACGTATCTGTCTTTCCTATTGCATTGGACTTCAATCTCCGCTATCTTTTTGGCTAACTCATCCATTTGAGTCATCAGCACGGCCAACATGAAATCCTTCTCCTGCTTTGTAGTGGATGGAAATGAGGAATCACATGACATGTAAGGTTCTCGAGCAGATGAATGGATCTAGAATGAGAACCAATCATCTGTTTCATCACTTCGATGTGCTCATTCATCTCTTCCAACACCCTATCATGCTCACTTACCTTGTTGAAAATGATTGAGAGCATTCCTTTGACATGTTTACCCTCATTGTCCTTGGGCTTTCCTCGCTCATGAGGGGGGACGTATCTGTCTTTCCTATTGCATTGGACTTCAATCTCCGCTATCTTTTTGGCTAACTCATCCATTTGAGTCATCAGCACGGCCAACATGAAATCCTTCTCCTGCTTTGTAGTGGATGGAAATGAGGAATCACATGACATGTAAGGTTCTCGAGCAGATGAATGGATCTAGAATGAGAACCAATCATCTGTTTCATCACTTCGATGTGCTCATTCATCTCTTCCAACACCCTATCATGCTCACTTACCTTATTGAAAATGATTGAGAGCATTCCTTCGACATGTTTACCCTCATTGTCCTTGGGCTTTCCTCACTCATGAGGGGGGACGTATCTGTCTTTCCTAATGCATTGGACTTCAATCTCCGCTATCTTTTTGGCTAACTCATCCATTTGAGTCATCAGCACGGCCAACATGAAATCCTTCTCTACTTCTTGGTTTGATTCAGCCATGAGTTCAACCAGGTGGGCTGCTATCGCATAAGGCTGTTGTATAATACCACCCGAAATGAGTTGGTCAGCTAATGCTTTGTTTTCGGGACCAAGACTTCTGTAGAAGCAGTCCAGGAGGACTATACTAGGAATTTCATGAGTGGGGCATCGAATCAGAAGCGATTTAAACCTTGCCCATGCTTCATGAATTCGTTCACCTTATAATTGTTTGAAGGTTAGAATGCGATCCCTGAACATCATTACTTCTAATGGAGGAAACTCCATTTGCTCACGAGTACTGCTTGACACACTCACCTTCTCTGTTTCAAAGCTCAAACAAGCAAAATACAAAACTAAAAATTAAGTAAGTAAACTACAACTAAGAAGAACAAAAATTCTACTAATCTAAAAATTCTCAAATCACACCACTCACCGGCAGCGGCGCCATTTTTATGTTTGCGTAATCAAGACACAACTTCCGATGCAAGTGTCTACGATCGTACAATAGTTTAGTAACCCAACCAAGGGTTGGGATCGTTCCCAAGAGAGTGGTTTTGAGAATTAATAGAAAAATAAAATTTAATTCTAACTAGTCGTAGCTAAAGACATTAACGATTAAAAACATTGTAAATTTAAAATGGGTACACAAGAGTGTCAATTAACAATGGGGTTTTTGTCACTAGTTAGTAAAAATAGCAAAATAAACAAGGGTTTCTAAGTAATAGGAGGGGATCCTTGGGATGTGATGGTAATACGGGTTAATCTAGATTATTCGGTACATGCTTTCGATAGAAGATTCATAGAATAATTGTGAATAGGCTAGACTTCAAGGGGGATAAGCTCTCTCTCGAGCAACTTACCCCGTTTCAAATGGGTTCCTCTTGGACACCCATTTTCCGCATGAAGACCATCCTACGCCTTAACCCACTCACTCTCTCGAGCTGACTGTGTGGACATGAGACTAGGGTTCACTCTTTCGAGCTGAACCTAATGTCGACCCACTCACACTGGCCATCAATCTAGTTGTCTTAGTTTTACGACTTCTCTCTAATGCAAGCTGAAAACACATAAATAAACTTGTATTTGTAAATACAAATTCATTAAATTCATCCATAACCACTAAACGAAATCACATTTAAACTACGAATAGACTATCAGCAAGCAAGACCCAATAATTATCTTAACCCATATTCGCTAAATAACACCCCAAGAATTAGGCTTCTTAGCCACACATGTATAAGAGATAGAAATTTATACCAAATTGAGCTTGTATTCAAATGGGTATGAAGATTTAAGTCTTGATACAGGCCAAAATTGAAGAATTCAAGAGACCCAAATCCAAATCTGGAAGATGAAACCCTTTGGAACTTCAAGTCTTCAAAAACCTCTCAAACTTTGAGAAAAAAATATCAAAATGTACTATTATATATGGAAATTATAATAATTGGTCGAGTGTTAAAATTACAACTCTAACTAGTATTTATAGCGTTCACAGATTTGTGCTGCAGCGGATCATTCGGCATCGTTAGTCGGTATCGCCGATCAACTCGGTAATTCGCCCTTTGGTGTAGTTCATCACAATCTTGCACCAGCCTTCACCATCATCGTGCTCTGGGTCATTGGGCGACATGGTACTGCTTCGTGGAACTGCTCGGCGATGCGCCGACTGCTCCCTTTATCCACTGACTTGATCCTTTCCTTTAGGGCTCAACACGCTCGAACAAAAGGTGAAGTAAGACCCTTCCGTGACTCGCCAAGTGGACTCGACGATCCTCAGGCCTTCATTTCTTCATTTTTTTCAGCCCTTTCATTCCTTTTTCAACGTAGTGTCCATGCTTTCCTTCAAACATCAAATACCTGAAACTTAAGGGTTTTCATCACATATTGAGATAAAATAAGCATTTGAGGACACAATTTCTATTAAAATAGAGCCCTAAATGAGTCCAATATGTTGACTCATCAGCAGCTGAGGGAACTCTGGTGGATACGGGTTGACATATAGCCCGGAGCTCATCCCTTTGGGAAATCAAAGGCTGCTCCTCTTAAGGCTCAGATAAACAGCTCGGGTGTCAACAACCACTCTCTCAGATGTGTGCTTCTTTCTTTTGCCTTTGTCTCCTGGTGGGAGTTCTTCCCTTCTCTTCTTTAGAAGATTTGATCCCCCTTCGTTTATAGTAATGCCCTGTGCTTTCTTATGGGGTGGCCTATCTAGATTTGTTCGCACCATATCTGTAGAACATTGGATAAAAGTTAGTAAATAGTCACATCAAAGCACAGAAATTTAACTGCAGACAGACTCACCGATTAAGTCGGCCAGTCACTGAATCTCTTTGGCAAGCTAAATCGGGCTCGCCGAAGGCATTGGCTTAAAATTTTCATCAAGTTCGTGATGGGAAGTCCCTTTCGGCGAATCGTCGATAGCTTCGGCGTGCAAGAGCTAACCCGCTGAAAGGTCCAATGCAAAAGGGCTTAGGGGTGTAGACAAAGAGCGATAAAGAAGACTTTTGGAGAGTCTCTGAGTGCTTTTGGTGAGTCGCTGAGTGCTTTCGGCGACCTCAGGCCTCTCGCCGAAAGTTATAGAGTCAATCACAAATCGCCGAGTGGTTCGGCGACCTCGACCCAGCTCGCCCAATGGCCAACATGCCTATTTTCAACCTAACTTTTCGAATTTAACCCCGCAAGCCCCTAAAACATAATCAAAGCATGCACTAGTTAAATTAAGTTCAGACCCGTTACACCCATCACCCCGGGATACTCAAATTTCTCCCAATTTTGCCAAATTTGGCCATTTGATGACTTTTGCCCTTATAAATGGTGTCAGCCACTCTATCATTATGCAATTTACGCCATTTAGCACAAATACGGGCACTAGTTCACCAACATGCAAGCACACCCCCACAAAATTTAACTCATTTTAAGGCACCAATCTATGGGCATTCGACAATCAAAACAGTACGGGCAAGATTATCAAATTATAATCGGCAATCTAACATTATAATCGTATCAGAGAGGCCCACTACACATCACTCAAATATAATAAAAGTAAACTCGGGGTTTGGAAAACCAACCTTTTATGCTGGTTAAAGTATTTTGAAATGCTAGGCGGCAATGTAATCCAAAGTTCTAGCAGCAATCAACCAACCAAAATACTTATGGAGTGCAAAAATAATGAAAATACTAACTAGGTGTGAGTTTGGGAAGTTTGAAAGCAAGGTAAAATGAAGATTTTGAAACTTTGAAACCATTGACCTTTAATAAACCATCCAGTTCTTCGCCCATTCAGTGACGTCAGTCGCGCTCGCCAACCCACTCGGTTGCATGCTGAGTATTCACTTACCTTGCCGAGTTTTACAAGCCCTCCAGTTAATGTGGGGTCCAAACGGTGGTCTACGTCGGGTTCACCGACCAGGTCGGTGACTCACAAATAATTACCTGGGCTCGCCGAGTTTTATAGACTCCATTTTGAAGATGTCTTGAGTCAACTAGCGGTTTAGATTGGTTGCGCCGACTGGACATTGTAGCTCACCAACCTGCAATTTTCAAACATTCTCTACACTTTAACCTAAAAAATCAACACACCATTATATCTAAAACAAAAATAAAGCAATAAAGTGTTTTGGGTTGCCTCCCAAACAGCGCCTTAGTTAACGTCGTGGCATGATGCAAGTCACCATTCAAACCTTATTCTCAGGGTTAGCCATAGACTCACTAGGTAACCCCTCCTTATACTGTGAGTAGAGACATGACAACACTTGGCCTATTTGGGCATCCTGTAGTTGAATGATCATGGAATGGGCGGTCGTCATCTTATTCATCATTTCGACATTTTCTTTTATCTCATTAAACAGTCTATCTTGTTCCTCAATTTTGTGTAGAATGAGGGAGAGGACCTCTCCATTTTGTCCACCCTCGTGCTGCTTCATCTTTTTACATTTCAGAGGGGGAAGGTACTTGTTCTTCTTCTTAAACCTTGCTTCTAACTTCATTACCTTCTTGGACAGATCATCCAGCTGAATCAACAATGCAGCCCATTCTTAGTCCTTTTCTGCTTCCTTGTTGGCTTTAACCATGCCATCAAGGAGTTGGGCTACTACTTTAGAGGGTTGTTGTGTAAAACAACTTGTAGAGAGTTGATCTGCAATGCTTCTATTTTGGAGACCAAGACCCCGATAGAAACATTCCAGTAGCAATTTATCTGGCATCCCATGAGCTGGGCACTGCTGTAGTACTGCCTTAAACGTAGGCCACATCTCATGGATAGTTTCACCCCCCCACTTGCTTTAACGTTAGCAAGTTATCCCTAAGGTTTAATAATTTTCAAAGGGGGTGATCCGTTTGATACCCAGAATTACCATTCACACTCATATTTCCTGTTGCAATACACAGACAAGCAAATCAAACTAAAACTAAAAGTTAAGTAAGTATTACTATTACTAACAAGAACAAAATCCAACTTAACTAAAGATTCTCAAGTAACACCACTCCCCGGCAGCGGTGCCAATTTGGTGTTTGACGTAATCAAACACACAATTTCCAATTCAAGTGTCAACAATCGCGTATGGTAATCTAACCCAACCGAATGGGTTGGGGTCGAGTCCCAAAGGAGTCGTTAGTAGTCGAGAATCAAATAGAAAAGTAAAATTTAGTTCTAATAAATTATAGCTATAAATATTTACGAATAAAAATATACTAAATCTAAAGGTGACACGAATGTCAAATATCAATGGGGGGTTTATATTCAACTAAGAAGCAAAAAAAGCAAAAATAAAGATGCAAAATAAGAAGAGGGATTCTTGGGATGCGATAGGAATACGGGATAAAATAAACAATCGGGTAAATGCTATTGATAGTAAATTGCTGAGTATCTGTAACTAAGCTAGACTTTAATGAGGGTAAATTTTCTCTCGAACAACTTACGGGATCAACTAGGTTTCTCTCGAACACTGAGTTGCAGCAATTAAGCACAGCCTTCGCGTCAGTCCATTCACTTTCTCGAGCTTAATGTATGGGAGAAGGTCTAGGATTTACTCTCTCAAGCTGAACCCACGACGACATAATAACCATCGGCTATCGATTTAGTAGTGTTGGTTTTAAAACTCTCTCTCGAGAAAGACAAAATGATGAAGATGAAATCGTATTTGCAACTAAAATTCCATTATGTTCAAACACAACTACTAAACGAAATCACATTTAAATAGAAAATAAACTATCAATGAATAATACCCAAGAGTAAATTTAACCCATATTCACAAAATCACACCCCAAGAATTGGGGTTTTAGATAGACATGAAAAAGAGATAGAAATCGATACCAAAACGTGTTTCCATCAAATGTGTACGATAGGAAATATCTGTAAAAACATCAAGGATGAAGATTCTTTGATACCGACTTCCAATCTCTTGGAGATGAAAACCGTTAAAACCTTCAAGCTCAAGAACAATGTCTCCGAAAAACTCTAAGAACTAAAACTGAAAATATTTTAAGAATCAATAATAATTCACTACAACTTGATTTCTAGATGGATCTAAACTAACAATTCAAACAAGTATTTATAGTGTTTGAAAATTTGTGCTGAGAAGGACGACTCGGCGCAGTTAGTCAGGATCGCCGATGCACTCCGTGATCCGCCCTTTGGTCTGGTTCATAGTCTTTTAGCTTTTGCCTTCAACATCTTTGTGTGTTGAATCATTGGGCGATATGGTGTTGCTTCGTGGAACTATTCGGCGATGCGCCGACTGCTTCCTTTCATCGCCTACTTGATCTTTTCCTTCAAGGCTCAACACACTGGAAATTTGGGCGAGGTTACGGCCATTCGGCAACTCACTTAATGCATTAGGCGATCCTCATACCTTCATTTTTTCATTCTTTCAGTCGCCTTGTTCCTTTTTGCTCCATAGTGTCCATGCTCTCTAACTCAAAATATTTGAAACTCAAGGATTTACATCAGTTGTTGAGACATAATATGCATTTGAGGAAACTAAATCTATCAAAATAAAGCCCTAAATGAGTCCAAATTGTGGACTCATCACCGATCGTCAGGGTGTTACCCCGGATATTCATGCCCCGACAGACGGAGTGACTGAGTAGACATGATCATGTTTTTACCTTCCTCTCTGTTCCTTTTATTTATTATTTTTGTGTAGTTGCATTTGAGGAAAACTGATTTTCTTTTGTGTGTGGGATGAGGTATTTACATACCTACCTCTTGTGATTCTATTTTGTTTGTGAATATTGTGTTTTTGTTGATCTATACATGTGTTTTGATCTTAATCTTGTGGATGCTTGAGCTTGTGGCCCCTTGTTTTGAATGGCAATGGTTATGAACCTATTTTTAAAATTTATGCCACCTCTATTGTGTGTGATTGTGGTTGTTCTTGTGTGAATTTCAGTATCGGTTATGATCAATACCGATGACTTGAATAGTGCTCTTAATTGAACGAAATGAATATGCGGCTACGATGAGGTCAATGAAATTTCATAGACAATGTGTGAACTTTTAGCATCTCTTTGTGACTAGCCGATTATCGAATGAGTCTCTAGTGATGAACATTGCATACTAGCTAGAAAGTGTGGAGTGTTGTTTGATATTGGTGCCAATGCCTTGTGTGATGAGATTAGTTTGAACATTGTGTGTGATGATACCTAGAATTTTCCCCGTTGGTCTAGTTGACTAAGTGATGCGAGCACTTGAAATGATCTTAGGCAACAATTTTGAAGAGTGAAATAATTTGACAATATACCTCTTTTGTGGCCAACCTCTTGAGTTGTGTGAACCTTGCTTGAACCCTCATGAGCCTTATCCTTTTATTGGAAGAAACTTGAACAATTGTGATCCCTCTTTATCCATTTACCCATATCTTTCACGAAGTATGGTTTGTTTGAATAGCCAACTTAGTCCAAAAGCCTAAGTTTGGGGTGTCGTAAAAAGAGAAGTAAAATCAAGAAGTGTGAGAAATTCCCCCTTGAGTAATGGTTTTGAAATATATGGAACCCCTCCATTTAAAAATAAGAGAAAAAAAGAAAGCAAAAAAAAAAGAAAAAAAATTGTGAAATAAAGTAGTGGAAGTTGCAAAAGAAATGGGGTATCCGGTAGTTCAATTGAGGTTGAATAATGGGATGGATTATGAGCATGAGCAGAATGTTATAAAAAAGAAAGAAAGTGATGTTCAGACCACACTTCATGAAGGTAGAAGCCACTAAGCCTAAATGACCATACCTTTACACTAAGCCTCGTTACAAGCCTTGAAAAGACCTACGTGATCTTGAGTGAGCTGAAACGAATGTTGATTGAAAAATAAGGGCAAACCTATGTGTGAAGTCATGCATATGTTCATCTTTGTGAGTCTGGGAGTCGTATGTGATTCCAGAACTATATATAGTCGAAGAACTTTGTGTGAATAGGGAATCATCTTTGTTATGAGAGCATTTGAGCACCTTTGTTGAGCCTGCACTTGCATTTGTAGCAAGTATTGTGAACTTGAGCATCTTTGATAATGGTGAATCAAAATTTGAATCTTTGAGTGCACAATTGATCATTGTATGAGTAAGTTTAACCTTGTTGTGTGCATTCATGTTAAGTCTTATGCAGCACTATTTGAGACTTCCTTTTTGAACTGTTCATGTTGAGTTTTACTTGAGGACAAGCAAAAGTTTAAGTTGGGGTGTTGATGAGTCCGAGATTTGGACTCATTTGGGGCTTTGTTTATATAGAATTAGTGTCCTCAAATGCTTAATTTGTGCCATAAATTGATGTTAAAGCCTTTGTTTTCAGATATATAAAGAAGTGAAGAAAGGCGAGCCTAATGATCGCCAATAGAACTTGGCGATTCGCCGAGTGGCTATTTTGACCGCCTAAAGTTCCAGTATGCCAGTCCTGAGGGAAGAAACCAAGTCGGCGATAGAAAAGGGGCAGTCGGTGAATCGCTGAGCAGTTCCGCGATGCAAGGAGAGATCGCCCAAAGTTATAGGACACGAGGATGCTGAGAGCCAAGGCAAAAAAGGCTATAGAAGAGAGCAATGGGCGGTTCGCCGAGTGGTTCTGTGAACTAGACTTATATCGCCTAATGGCCCTTCATGGCTTATTTTTGGCGACTATAACTTAGATTTTGAACAATTAATTTAGAGAGCTAAAATAGTCTAGAACATTTTTCTGTTGAGTTTTTCACAGTTTCTCAGTAGACTTGATGGATTTCGAAGATCAAATTTGGAGATTTTGCAAGTGGGTTTAGAATTCTCTTCAAATTGAAGAATTTTAAAGACTAAATTACTCTTACCCAGTTAATGGCTAATCCATTTGGTAACGGTTTTTAGTGTTTTATGAGGTTTGGCTAAAACCCCAATTCTTGGGGTGTGATCATGTGATTATGGGTTGAATTAGTTTACAGGTATTGTTAAATACTAGTTTAAATGCTATAGTGAAGTGGGTTTAATCATTAATTGTGGTTTAATTTATGAATTGTAGTTGCGAATGCAGTTCTAATTTGGTGTTCTTGGCTTTCGAGAGAGAGGTTTTAGCACTAAGATTATTGATTAATGATTTGTAGGTATTGGATTTAGTTGGGTTCAGCTCGAGATAGTGAATCCTAAACCCAATCCTACGCATCTAGCTCGAGAGCGTGGATGAATTAAGTTGTGTGCTGCTCTTCATTGCTATGATTGTTGATGCTCAAAAGAAATCACCTGATTCGGGATAGTTGTTCGAGAGAAAGCTATCTCTCTTATAGTCTAGCCTACCCACTGATTTTTAGCTATTTACTAGTAGTTTCAATCACCCATATATCAAAATTTGCCTCTAATTGATCACATCCCAAGAATTCCTTTCTTTATTGTTGTTTCAAATTATTTGTGACTGCGTTGTAGTTGATAATTGCAAACCAAAACCCCCCATCTATCATTCGTGTCACCCCTTTTGACTTGTTTCATGTATTTTTCGATAATTTCTATTACTATATCTAGTTAGATCACATTGGTACTTCATAATTGAATTTAAACACGTACCGCCTATGGGATTCGACCCCAATTCAATTGTTGGGTTATATATTGATTAACGACCATTTACACTTAGAATAGGATGAAGTGTATTTGGTAGATGTTACACAATCTCAAATTATCATGGCAGCCATAACTTGAGGCCGTGGAAGAGGTCGAGGAAGACTTCATAAACAACCTAGCTTTGTGATACACAGTTCTACATCTTTGATGAACCACGATGATAAGGGAAAACAAATCAGCCCGACACTACCCACTAATGTTAACATCACCCATAACGCTAGCACGTCCTCTGGGGACGATAAATCCTTGAGGAGGGAACAACTAAGCTCAATCCCGCTAGTTGAATCGGTGCATAGTGATTGCAACCCAGGCTTGAAGACCAAATGAATCAATGGAACGGTGATACCCATATCTGCAACACGAGGACCTTAATCTCCACCTGCTAACGACATTGTAGGTTTTGGGGTTAACTATCCACAAAAAGATGCTACTTGGACATCCTTATTCACTAATAATAGAGCAGCAACCAGTGGTTTGTCTCTCAAGTATATCCCTCTGGAAATTCTGAATGAGCAACTAGTGGTACAACTAATCCAAGAGTTGGTTGATTGAGAAGTAACCAAGTGGAAACCAGATCTAGTTGCCTAATTTATAGGAGAAACACCAAGGTATAATGTTATTAAGAGATACATTGGGCAATTCTGGGCATGTGCTGCAGAACCAAAGTTGTGCTACCATGAAAAAAGATACTACGTAATCAAAGTCCAATCCACTGAATATTTGAATGAGGTAGTCTTTTTTGGTCCATACACAATGAATAATAAGCATGTTATTAGGAAAGTACTCTTTTTTTGTCCATAAAGAATGAATAATAAGCATGTTATTATGAAACTTTGGACACAGGATTCTGATTTCAGCGAAGAGTTTCCTACATTAATTACCTTATGGATTAAATTTCCAAATTCGCCAATATCATGCTGGGAGAGAGAATCATAAAGTTTCATAGGAAGTGTGGTAGGGATTCCTTTTTTCGCTGATGAGTGCACAACAAAACAAACTAGAATTTGATTATCTAGGATGCTGATAGAAGTGAATATCACTAAAACCTTGTCGGAGAGGTAATAGTTTTGTATCCCAACGGTAATCAATTTGAGGAGCAGTAGTGTATGAATGGCACCCTAACTTCTGTAATGTATACTTTGTGGTTGGACACTCCTGCCATCCACATGATATAAAAGCTCTAGTAGCAAAATAAGGAAAGAGACATGAGTCGAGGAAGATTAAGCAAACAAGGAAGACTATAGGTGGCATTCTCTCTAAAAACATCACAAAAGATCAAAATTAGGTTACTAGCACATATGTTCAACACCCCAAACTTCATATGGAAGAATAAATATTGTTGGTCCTAGCTCTCATGCTCTTCAAGGAACTTTGATAGATAAGACTAGTACTAACACTCCTCCCCGAAAGCAAATTCAAGAAGCTCTAAAAACTAGTCTAGTGTATGATCTAATTAATTTCCCAACATTAAGCACTATACCACAGAGAAAGGTGAATAGTAGTGATCAGAAAGATACCTTTTGTAACACCCAGATTCAAAAAGAACCAAATCTGTAGAATTTCAGAAGTTGTAGGTGCCACAGACGAGGGAAACCTACGGCCCGTGGGTGTGTTCCATGGTTTGCGACCTCCACATCCCCAAGAACTCCCAGAAAAGTCTTAAACAACGGCAGGACCTACGAACCATAGGTGGGACCATGGTCCGTGGTCCAGGTCCATGGTTCAGACCCCTAGCCAACAGCCCTCTGAAGCTAAGCGACGGACTGACAGGATGGATCATTGGTCAACCCATGTTTCGTTGGTGAGGCCCGTCAGTGGCCTCGTAAGATTTTAAGTTGGGGTCATTTTGGTCATTTCTCCTATGCATTAGGCATCTAAACTACGTCGTTTAACCCCTAAACTACGTAGTTTTTGTCAGTTTAGGCCTAGTAACTTAGTGGGAACTTACCCTAAGTGATTCATTCACAAAAAATCATCAAACTTAGAGAAAAATAGGATAAAAGAGGCGACCTAAACCATTCCAAGAATGCAACAAGTTTTCTTCAATTTCAGCCTCGAATCGAAAGATTTCTCCATGAATTTCATCACTTGGTATGTCGGATTTCACTAGTGGGTTCCTTTCTTCCACTAGGTCCCTAGAATTCAGTTAGATTTCTTGATTCTCGATATCATGTTTAGACCTATGGTTTCTACAACCTTGGAGAATTGTTGTGAATTAGCTGTTATAGTATTGCTAATCAGATCATAATGTTTTTATGAAATTGTTGCTTAGTTCTTTGCATGAAATTCAGAACCCTAGTTGTGTAGATTCTCTTAGTTTATGAATTACACTTGCTAGGTCAGTAAAATAGATATACATGGTCCAGTTAAGAATGTTTCATTATCAGTATTTAAATGTTGCATTCTCAGAATTGGCATGTCAGAACATTCAGCTATCTAGTATTTCAGTTATGTTGTTTATACACATTCTAGTTGGGAGTAGGCTTAGATAGAGTTTGACTAGGGTTCAACGTACCATCATAGTCCCAGAACTACGTCCCCCACAGGTTTATACATTTCTTCTATTGGGCATCAAATTTAGTGATCACACCAGTCATGCCTCTATACCCCGTGCAAGGGATATTGGGTCCTCTTGATGGGGCGTATACATCGGACTCCACATTTAGCTCACGTAGTTTTATGTCGGTTAATAGTAGATCCGACCGTCAAATTTAGTACATTTTGACCAAGTACTCAGTTATACTTCAGTATTCAGTGTCAGCATGTTAGTCTCATGATTTGTATTTGGTTATTTCATTTAGCTTAATCTTTAGTATATTACAACATTTACATTCAGTTCAAATATATTCTATATCATGCATGCTCATTACATTCCATGTACTGACACATACTCTATGCTACATCATTCATGATGTAGGTTCAGGTGTTCAACATCCAGATCACGCATAGATCGGTTCCCGATCTCTAGC
The DNA here is from genome assembly GCA_029582525.1 of Solanum tacnaense. Classification (NCBI taxonomy): domain Eukaryota; kingdom Viridiplantae; phylum Streptophyta; class Magnoliopsida; order Solanales; family Solanaceae; genus Solanum; species Solanum tacnaense. The sequence goes on along the minus strand of JAJOOD010028125.1, from coordinate 16,547 downwards.
TAAGAAGCTTCAGTGGTGAGTCCTCATACTTCGAGGACAATAGACATGTTTTCATAGTCAGTCTTTTCTTTAGTTTCAGTTTTGCTAAAGTTAGCTAGGGGTATGTCCCATCAACTTTAGTCAGTAGAGGCTTTTTCAGACATAGTATTAGATTCATCTTTAGTCTTTGAGTGATTGTTCAGTGTCACTAAACTCATAGTAATTTATATAATCAGATCAGTTAGGGTATTCCCCACTTTCAGTTATTTACTATTTTAAGCCTCCGCATAGTATTTTTATTTAGTTATCTTTATGTATGCTTATGATAGGCTAGCTTCACATTTAGCTTGGGGTCACTCGTAATCCTAGGTCTCGTGTTTACGTCAAGGAGGTAGCGTCGAGGTGTGAAAAACTTGGTATCAAAGCATTAGATTCAAGAGTCCTAGAATGTCTAAAAGCTACACTAAGTAGAGTCATTTTCATGGGTGTGAATTGCACCACATCTAACGAGAGGGAGGCTACGAAGTGTTTTAAGAAAAACTTCATTTCTTTGATATTCTTATCATGCGTGGGTATGATCTCTTTTCTAATTCATCGTTATGAATTTCAGATCATGCCTCCTCGTAGAGCTAATGCAAGGATAGCTAATGCAGTTTCTCCTGTCCCAGACCATGAGGTCTCAAATGTAGAGTTTTTGAATGCTATCCAACTCTTGGCTCAGAGTGTGGCTAATCAAAACATTCAGCAGGACCCAGTTCCTACTAATGCTAATAATGGGTCAACAATACCTAGGGTTCGATATTTTGTTAGGATGAATCGGCTAGAGTCTCTAGGGTCACATGTTGGTGAGGACCCACAGAACTTCATTGATGAGGTTAAGAAGATCTTTGGAGTGATGCAAGTAACTGAGAATGATAACGTAGAGTTTGCATCCTACCAGCTTAAGGATGTGGCTCACATTTGGTTCACTCAATCGAAAGAAAACAAGGGTACGGATGCAGATCCTATGACTTGGGAATGCTTTACTGAAGCTTTTCTGGACAGGTTCTTCCCGAGGGAGTTGAGGGAGGTTAAGGCTCAGGAATTCATGAATTTGAGGCAAGGTACCATGTCAGTCCAAGAGGACAGACTTAAGTTCACTCAACTCTCCAAGTATGCTACACATATGGTTGCTCGTTTGAGGGCACATATGAGTAAGTTTTTGTTTGGAGTTTCTGACTTAGTGAAGATAGAGTGCAGGAATGCAATGTTGTTAGAGGAGATGAATATCTCTAGGCTTATGATTCATGCTCAACAGGTTGAGGGAGATAAGCTTAGGGAAATTACTAAAGACAACAAGAAGGCTAGAACAGGGAATTATGAATATTCTCAGTAGAAATTGAGTGGTGGAAATCGCTCATAGTTTCAGCAAAGTTCTACATCCCAGCACCTTCATAAGCTAGTTCTCCATCCCCCAGGTTTTGACAGGACCAAAAATGTAGGGCATCAGGCTCTAAGTCTTAGGGGAGTACTTGAGGTAACATCACTTTCCCAACTTGTCCAAAGTGTGGGAAGAATCATCCGGGCTAGTGCCTTTGTCACACCCCGAGGCTAACCCCTAGACGTAAACACGGGACCTAGGATCACGGGTGACCCCAATCTAACCCTAAAGCTAGCATATCATAAGCATACTAAAACAATCTGAATATAATAATACTATGCGTAAGCTTAAAACCATAATAAACTGACAGTGGGGGATAACCAATACTGATCTGAATATATAAAAAACTATGAGTTTAATAACAATTGGAAGATCAAACTCAAAACTAAAACTAAATGTAGTACTATGTTTGAAAAAGCTTCTACTGACTAAAGTTGTTGGGATATGCCCCCAGCTTACCCTATCAAAAATGAAAACTGAATAAAAGGACTAAAGTGTAAAGCATGTTTATTGTCTTTGAAATATGAGGACTCACCACTAAAGATGTTAAAATGGAGATCGGGAACTGATATATGCATGATCTGTATGTTGAGTACCTGAACCTGCATCATGAAAGGATGTAGCGCAGACTATGCGTCAATACTTGGAATGTACTGAACATGCATGATATGGAATATAGTTGAATAAAATATATAATTGAAAAAAGCATACTTGCAATAACATAATCTAAATAGAATGTAAATGTTGAAATGTACTAAAAGCTAAAATGAATGCAATGACCAAGTACTAAATTTGAACATGACATACTCAGACTGAATGCTGAAATATAACTGAAAATCTGGTCAAATGCACTGGAGTCTGGAGCTACTATTAACCAACATAAAACCACGTGAGCTAAACGTGGAGTCCGATATATATGCCTCATTGAAAGGACCCAATATACCTTGCTAGGGGTGTAAAGGCATGACTGTTCGACGTATACGCATCATCAAAAGGACCCAATATACCTTGCTAGGGATATGAAGGCATGAATGGCGTGATCACTAAATTTGATGCCCAATAGATGGGACTGATAAACCTATGGGGGCACGTAGTTCTGGGACTATGAGGTTACGCTAAACCATAGTCCAACTCGATCTAAGCCTACTCCCAACTTGAATGTGTATGACACAACAAAATTGAAATACTAGATAACTGAATGTTCTAATATGCAAATCTGGGAATGTAACATTTAAATACTGACAATGAAACATTCTTAACTAGAGAACGTACATCTATTTAAACTGACCCAGCAAGTGTAATTCATGAACTAAAAGAATCTACACAACTAGGGTTCTCAAATTCATGCAAAGAACTAAGCAACGATTTAACGAATACATGATAATCTAATTAGGAATACTATAACAGCTAATTTACAACAATTCTGCAAGGTTTGAGAAACCCTAGGTCTAATCATAATAATGGGAATAAATAATCTGACTTAATTCTAGGGACCTAGTGGATGAAAGGAATCCACTAGTGAAATCCCACATACCTGGTGACAAAATTCAAGGAGAAATCTTTCAATTTCGGGGTTGGAACTGAAGAAAACTTAATGCGTTCTTGGAAGGCTTTTGAGTCGCCTCTTTCTCCTCTTTTATTATAAGCTTGGTGAGTTCTAGAGAATAATGGTTCAGGGTAAAATCTTACTAGAATAATAGGCTAAAACTGACCAAAATAAAGTGGTTTAACGATAAAATAATTAGAAAAAGACATTATTACCAATAAAAAATGTCATTTGGCCCATCAATGGAGCTGACTTATGGGTCGTAAGTCGACTGACGGTCCATACTGTCAGAGGGCTGAAATCTAGGATGTGTAAACTAAAAGTCGACTGCCCATCGATGGAGCTGACTAACTGGTTGTAAGTCGACTGACCCATCGACATTGCCGACTGACGGGTCGTGAGTCGACTAACGTTCCATAGGTGTCCTCTATTGGTGGCACCTGCAACTTCTGAAAATCTGTAATTTTTCCTTCCTCAAATATGGGTTGTTACAACATCTCCCCCTTGGGAACATTCATCCTCGAATGAAGTATAAACTAGTTGGGTATGGAGGGAAGGAGCTGCAATCTCTACGTTTAAGTACTAGAAATTGATATCTGACTGAAGTAAGTTCCAAGAACATGCAAATATGCTGAAAATGCACGAACAACTGAAGGAAAAGGTACTAAGACTGAATTTACGCATGAGTAAACTGAGAGATTAGAGAGGAAACTATTATCTCAAAGCTGAAACAAAATTGGAAGGAAAGAGATGAGGATACTTGGCCTTTATTGCTACTTCTGCTTCCGCAGTAGCTCCATGTACGGACTAACTCCTCCAAGAATGGCAAATGTGATCACCCCCTTCATAGGTGATACTTTCGGGAAAGACCAATCATCTATCTCAAAATCTAAGTTCCTCCCTACATCATCACAGGACTTCTATCTTAAGTCTATTTCTGATGAGCTGAACTTTTTCCCATAGTTTCATAAACCAAATATGGCCCAATCAAGGCTGCTTCACCTTCTTATCAACTTTAGGAACACATAAGTGACCATCTTCCCCTTGGTAGAAAACTTCTATTTTCTGCTGATGAACTGCACCTTCCAACTATAATAATATAGGATCATTATCCTATTTTTCCTTAACACCCTCTACCAATGAAGGTTCTGATCTATTTTGGACTATCACACCACCATCTGATGTGTCTTTAAGACTAACTCCTAAGAGAGCAAGCTGATGCACATCTTTTGCTAATTCCTTCCCTTTTTCCTTAACATGTGCTACACCACCCTCTATAGATCATCTTATGGCCTTAAGGTAAGAGATAATTCGTCTTATAGGCACTGAACTACTACCCTTTCATTTTAAAACTGGCTCATTGGAAACTACAGCCGAACAATCCTAGTTCTACTATCGACTGAGGAATAACAGGATTGTGACGAAATCATGCCCAGAATGATATCAAAATCTACCATTTCTAACTCCATCAGATCTGCTGAGGTGACTTTCTGAGAGACTGTGATAGGGTAATTTTTGTATTCCCATTTAGATCTAACTGGGTCACCAACTGGAGTAGAGATTGAGAAAGGTTCTGAAAGAGTTTCTGGACTGACACCTAAGATTACTGCTATAAGGAGATCATACCCACGCACGATAAGAATAGCAAGAAAGTGAAGTTTTTCCTAAAACACTTCATTACCTCCTTCTCATTAGATGTGGTGCACTTCACACCTATGAAAATGACTCTATTTAGTGCTACTTTCAAACATCCTAGGACTCTTGAACCTAATGCTCTGACACCAAGTTTGTCAAGCCCTAAGGCTACCTCCTAGACGTAAACACGGGACCTAGGATCAGGAGTGACCCCAAGCTAACCCGAAAGTTGGCATATCATGAGCATACTAAAACAATCTTAATATAATGCTACTATGCAGAAGCTTAAAACCATAATTATCTGAAAGTGGGGGATACCCAATATTGATCAGAATATATATATAGAAGACTATAAGTTTAATAATAACTGTAAGATCAAACCTAAAACAAAAATTGAATCTAGTACTATGTCTTAAAAAGCATCTACTAACTAAAGTTGCTTGGACATGCCCTCAGCTTGCCCTAGCAAAACTGAAAACTGCATAAAAGGACTAAAGTGTAAGGCATGTATATTTTCCTCAAAGTATGAGGACTCATCATTGAAGTTGTTGAAATGGAGATCGAGAACCGATCTATGGGTAATCTGGATGTTGAGTACCTCAACCTACATCATGAAAGGATGTAGCGCAGAGTATGCGCCAATACTTAGAATGTACTGAGCATGCAGAATATGTAATATAAATGAATAAAATACATAACTGAACAAAGCATACTGGGCAATAACATAATCTGAACTGAATGTAAATGTTGAAATATACTGAAAAACTAAAGTAAATGTAATGACCAACTCTTAATTCTTAACATGACATACTGAGACTGAATGCTGAAATATAACTGAAAACCTAGTCAAATGCACTGGAGTATAATTGTGAGAGCCACTATTAACCGACATAAAACCACGTGAGCTAAGCGTGGAGTCCGATGTATACACCACATCAAAAGGACCCAATATACCTTGACTGGGGTATAAAGGCATGATTGTTAGATGTATCACCCCATCGAGAGCACCTAATATACCTTGCCAGGGATATAAAGACATAAATGACGTGATCAGTAAATCTAATGCTCGACAGAGGGGACTCATAAACCTATGAGGGCACGTAGTTCTAGGACTATGATGGTACGCTGAACCCTAGTCCAACTCAGTCTAAGCCTACTCCAAACTTGATTGTGTATGACACAACAAAACTAAAATAATATATCGCTCAATGTTCTGACATTCAAATCTGAGAATGCAACATTGAAAATACTAGCAATGAAGCATTCTTAACTAGAGCATGTATATCTGTTTAAACTGACCTAGCAAGTATAATTCATCAACTAAAAGATTATAGACAACTAGGTTTCTAAAATTCATGCAAATAACTAAGCAACGATTTCGCAAATACATGATAATATAATTAGGAATACTATAACAGATAATTCACAACAATTTTGCAAGGTTTAAGACACCCTAAGTCTAAACATAATATAGAGAATCAAGAATCTGACTGAATTCTTGGGACCTAGTGGATGAAAGGAATCATATAGTGAAATCCCACATACATGGTGACGAAATTCACGGAGAAATCTTTCGATTTCAGGTCTGGAACTAAAGAAAACTTATTGTGTTCTTGGAATGGTTTTGACTCACCTCTTTCTCTTCTTTTTTTCTAAGCTTGGTGAATTCTAGAGAATAATGGTTTAGGGTAAAATCTTACTAGAATAGTAGGCTAAACCTGACCAAAACAAAGTGGTTGTAGGTTAAAATAATTAGGAAAAGACCCTATTACCCCTAAACTAAAAGTCAACAGGCCCATCAATGGAGCTGATTGACGGGCCGTAAGTCGACAGATGATCCATCCTGTCAGTCCTCGTTTGGCTATCACATTGCTAAAATCTGGGGTCTGAAAACTAAAAGTCCACTGGCCCATCGACGGAGATGACTGACGGCCCGTTAGTCGACTGACCCATCGACGAAGCCGACTGGCGGTCCGTGAGTCGACTGACGGTCCACAGTTGGCCTTCGTCGGTGTCATTTGCAATTTCTGAAAATCTGGAATTTTTCCTTCCTCAAATCATGGTTGGTACAGCCCGGCGGGAAAAGAAGGATGCTTTGGGTGTTATCAATCTGGCCATAGGTTGAGGGTTTTCCCTTCTGCCAGGTAGGGCCAAGGAGGTAACCACAGTAGGTCTCAGTCTATAGCTCCAGCATCACCAGTAGGTTGCCCAACTCAGCAGGATGCTCCATCTGGTACATGTGGCGGTCAGTGCCAAAACAGGTTGTATGCTCTCCAAGCTCGCCAGGATCAGGAAAATTCGCGTGATGTTGTCACGGGTACGTTACTAGACTTTCACTTAGATGTATATGCATTGTTAGATACATGAGCTACTCTTTCCTTTGTAACTCCATATATAGCAGTCAACTTCGGTGTCAGTCCAAAAACTCTTTCAGAACCCTTCTCTGTCTCTACTCCAGTTGGTGACCCAATTATAGTTAGACGGGTATAAAATAATTGCCTTCCCACAGTTTCTCTGAAAGTCACCTCAACAGATCTTGTAGAGTTAGAAATGGTAGATTTTAATATTATTTTATGCATGGATTGGTACACTCTTGTTATGGCTCAGTCGATTTTAGAAATAGGATCGTTCGGTTTTAGTTTCCAAACGAGTAAGTCTTATAATGGATGGCTAGTAGCTCAGTGCCTATGGGTCGATTTATTTCTTACTTTAAGGCCCAAAAAATGAATTCCAAGGGTTACATATATCAACTTGTTCGGGTTAAGGATTCAAACTCCGAGACCCCAACTCATGAGTTAGTTCCAATAGTAAATGAGTTTCCCGAAGTGTTTCCAGATAATCTTCCCGGAGTTCCTCCCAAAAGGGAAATTGACTTTGGAATTGATCTCCTTCCAGATACCCAGCCCATTTCGATTCCTCCTTAAAGAATGGCTCCAGCTGAGCTTAAGGAATTGAAAGAACACTTAAAAGACTTCATCTGACCTAGTATTTCCCCATAGGTCACACCAGTGTTTTTTGTGAAAAGGAAAGATGATTCTCTCAGGATGTGCATTGACTATCGTGAGTTGAACAGAGTCACAATCAGGAATAAGTATCCTATCTGTTGGATTGATGACTTGTTCGACGAACTTCAGGGTGCTAGTTGTTTTTCTAAGATAGACCTCAGATCCGGCTATCATCAGCTTAGAGTCAGAGATAGTGACATTCCAAAAATAGCCTTCAGGACTCGGTATGGTCACTATGAATTTGTAGTTATGTTTTTTGGACTAACAAATTCTCCTGCAACTTTCATGGACTTAATGAACATGGTGTTCAAACAGTATTTGGATTTGTTCGTTATTGTCTTCATTGATGATATCCTCCGATATTCTTAGAATGAGGAGCAGCATGCGACTCATCAGATAGTGGTTCTGCAAACTCTTAAGGATCGCCAGTTATTTGCTAAGTTCAGCAAATGTGAATTCTTGTTACACTCTATCACTTTCCTTGGTCATATGGTATCTAGCGAAGGAATCTCAATGGATTCTAAAAAAAAAGGTAGTGAAATAATGGTCCAGACCCACCTCTCCAACAAATATCAGAAGTTTCTTGGGTTTGGCTGGTTATTAGAGGAGATTTGTTGAAGGATTTTCATCCATAGCCTCTCCATTGACTAAGTTGACTCAGAAAAAGGTTAAGTTTCAGTGGTCAGATGAGTGTGAGAAAAGTTTCTTGGAACTGAAGACTAGGTTGACTACAGCTCCGGTCTTGACTCTACCAGACGGTTATGTAATCTATTGTGATGCATCTAGGGTCGGCTTAGGTTGTGTGTTGATGCAATGAGGTAAGGTCATAGCGTATGCTTCTATCCAGCTTAAGGTCCATGAGAAGAACTACCCGACTCATGACCTGGAGCTTGCAGCCGTAGTATTTTCCCTAATGATTTGGAGACACTACTTTTATGGTGTTCATGTTGATGTATTCACAAATCATAAAAGCCTCCAATATGTGTTCACCCAGAAGGAGTTGAATATTCGTCAGAGAAGTTGGTTTGAATTCCTCAAGGAATATTATATGAATGTGCTTTATCATCTGGGTAAGGCCAATGTAGTAGGTAATGCTCTTAGAAAATTATATATGGGTAATGTAGCACCTGTTGAGGTAGAAAGGAAAGAACTAGCAAAAGATGTTCACCGACTTTCTCGCTTAGGACTTGGTCCTACAGACACATCAGAGGGTGGAGTGATAGTTCAGAATAGATCTGCATCTTCATTGGTAGCGGAGGTTAAGGAAAAACCAGATAGTGATCCTATATTCCTTCAGTTGAAAGGTGCAGTTCATAAGCAGAAAGTAGAGGTTTTCTCCCAAGGGGAAGATGGTGTGCTTCGTTACTAGGGTCGCTTCTGTGTTTCTAATGTGGGTGAGTTGAGGCAGTAGATCCTTACAGAGGCTCATAACTCCAAGTATTCCATACATCTAGGTGCCACTAAGATGTATCGTGACATACGGGAAGTTCTTTGGTAGAATGTCATGAAAAGGACAAAACCTATTTTGTGGTAAGTGCCCCAATTGTCAACAATTTAAGGTTGAACATCAGAAACCAAGAGGTATGACTCAAGAGATTAACATTACTACATGGAAGTGCGAAGTGATAAACATCGACTTCATTACGGGTTTACCTCGTACTCGCAGACATCATGACTCCATTTGGGTGATGGTGGACAAGGTTACTAAGTCCTCTCACTTCTTGGCTGTCAAGACTATAGATTCAGCAGAGGATTACGCTAAACTCTACATTAATGAGATAGTCATGTTGCATGGGGTTCCTTTGTCTATCATCTCAGATAGAGGTCATCAGTTTACCTCAATTTTCTGGAAATCATTTCAGAAAGGTCTTGGTACTCAGGTAAATCTCATCAGAACATTTCATCTACAGATAGATGGTTAGGCAGAACGTACAATTCAGACCTTCGAAGACATGTTGAGAGCTTGCGTGTTCGATTTCAAGGGAAGTTGGGATGATCACCTCCCTCTTATAGTGTTCGCCTACAATAATAGTTACCATTCCAATATTCAGATGGCCCCTTATGAGGCATTATATGGGTGTAGATGCATATCTCTGATTAGTTGATTTGAAGTAGGCGAAGCAGCATTAATTGGGCCAGTTTTGATTCATGAAGCTATGGAAAAAGTTCAGCTCATCAGAGATAGACTTAAGACAACTCAGAGTCGACAGAAGTCCTATGCAGATGTAAGGAGAATGGACTTAGAGTTTGAAATCGATGATTGGGTTTTCCTGAAAGTGTCACCTATGAAGGGGGTGATGAGATTTTTAAAGAAAGGGAAGCTTAGTATGAGATATGTAGGTCCTTACAAAATCCTGAAAAGGTTTGGAAATGTCGCTTATGAGTTAGAGTTGCCAGCAGAACTAGCAGCAGTTTACCTAATCTTTCACATTTCCTTGTCGGAAAAGTGTGTGGGTCATCCAGCATCGATAATGCCATTAGAGACTGTGGCTATGAAGGATAACCTCACCTATGAAGAGCTGCCAATTGAAATTCTTGATCGCCAGGTTCGTAGGTTGAGGAATAAGGAAGTCGCTTCAGTAAGGTTTTTTGGAGGAGTCAGTCCGTAAAGGGAGCTACTTCGGAAGCAGAAGAAGCCATGAAAGCCAAGTATCCTCATCTCTTTCCTTCTAATTTCGTTTCAGTTTGAGGTAATAGTTCCTCTCCAGTATCCTAAGTTTCTCTTGCATAAATTTAGTATCACTATCATGTTCCCTCAATTATACTCGCATTTTCAACGTATTTGCATGTTCTTGGAACTCAGTTCAGTTAGATATCAATTTCAGTATTTAGTGGTAGGGATTGCAGCTCTCTCCCTCCATATTCAGCTAGTTTGACTTCATTCGAGGATGAATGTTCCCAAGGGGGAGATAATGTAACACCCCAGATTCGAAAAGAACTAAATATGTAGAATTTTAGAAGTTACAGGTGCCATCGACGAGGCCAACCCACGCTCCATGGTCTGAACCACGGACCGTAGGTGTGGTCCGTTGTTGGCCACCTCAATATCCCCGAGAACGCCTAGAAAAGTCTTGAACAATGGCAGGCCCTATGGATCATTGGTGGGACCACGGTCCGTGGTTCAGACCCCCTAGCCTACTGCCCTCTGAAGCCAAGTGACGGACTGACGGTCAGTCCATGGTCCGTCTGTCAGGCCAGTCAGTGGCTTCGTCAGATTTGATGTTGGGGTTATCTTGGTCTTTTCCCCGATGCGTTGGGCATCTAAACTATGTCGTTTAACCCCTAAACTACGTAGTTTTTGTCAGTTTAAGCCTAGTAATTTAGAAAAAATGAGGCGACCCAAACCCTTCCAAGAAGGCAACAAGTTTTCTTCAGTTTCAGCCCCTAAATCGAAAGATTTCTCCATGAATTTTGTCACCAAGTATGTGGGACTTCACTACTGGGTTTCTTTCTTCAACTAGGTCCCTAGAATTCAAATAGATTTCTGAATTCACAATATCATGTTTAGACCAAGGGTTTTTACAACCTTGAATAATTGTTGTGAATTAGTTGTTATAGTATTCCTAATCAGATTATCATGTTTTCGTGAAATCGTTGCTTAGTGCTTTGCATAAAATTCAGAACCCTACTTGTGTATATTCATTTAATTCATTAATTTCACTTGCTAGGTCAGTAAAATAGATACACATGATCCATTTAAGAATGTTTCATTATTAGTATTTAAATGTTGCATTCTCAAATTTCCCATGTCAGAATATTGAGCTATCCATTATTTCGGTTATGTTTTTTATACACATTCTAGTTGGGAGTAGGATTAGACTGTGTTGGACTAGGGTTCCACGTACCCTCATAGTCCTAGAACTATGTGCCCAGTAGGTTTATAAGTCCCATCTGTTCGGCATCAGCTTTAGTGATCACGCTTATCATGCCTCTATACCCCTGGCAAGGTATATTAGGTTCTCTCGATGATGCGTATACATCGGACTCCACGTTTAGGTCACATGGTTTTATGTCAGTTAATAGTACCTCCCACAGTCAGATTTAGTGCATTTTGACAAACTCCTCTGCTATACTTCAGTATTCAGTCTCATCATGCTAGTCTCATGATTTGTATTTGGTCACTGCATTTAGCTCAGTCTTCAGTATACTACAGTATTTATATTCAGTTCAGATTATATCATTGCCTAGTATGCTTGGTCATTTTATGTATTTTTTTCAGCTATATTTTATATCTTGCATGCTTAGTACATTCCAAGTACTAATGCATACACTGCGCTACATCCTTTCTTGCGGTAGGTTCAGGTGTTCCGCATCCAGATCATGCATAGATCGGTTCCCGATCTCTAGTTCAGCAGCTTCAGTGGTGAGACCTCATACTTCGAGGACGATAGACATGTTTTCATAGTTAGTCTTTTCTTTATTTTCAGTTTTGCTAGAGTTAGCTAAGGGCATGTTCCAGCAACTTTAGTCAGTAGAGGCTTTTTCAGACTTAGTATAGATTCAGCTTAAGTTTTTGAGTGATTGTTAAGTATCCTTAAACTCATAGTATTTTAGATAATCACACTACTTTGTGTATTGCCCACTTTCAGTTATCTATTGTTTTAGGCCTTTGCATAGTATTTTTATTTAGTTATCTTTCAGTATGCTTATGATATGCTAGCTTAAGGGTTAGCTTGGGGTCAGCCGTGATCCTAGGTCCCGTGTTTACATCAATGGGGTAGCCTCGGGGAGTGACACATGTGGGAACAACAAGCACCCTCATGATAAAGGAAACCTTAGTAAATCCCATCAATAAATAGGAAGATTGATGAGTCCAAAAATTGAACTCATTTAGGGCCATATTTAATAGAATTAGTGTCCTCAAATGCTTCTTTTATCCCAATATCTGATAAAAACTCTTAAGTTTCAGGTATTTGAAGTTTGAGTGGAAGCATGGACACTTAGGCCCAAAAAGGAACAAGAAGGCTGAAAAGAATGAAGAAATTGAAGCCTGAACATCGCCAAGTACACTTGGCGAATCGCCGAAGGGACGTACTTTACCCTTTGTTCTAGTACGCGGAGCCCTGAAGGAAGAGGATCAAATCGGCGGTAAAAAGGAGCAATCGGCGCATCACCGAATAGTTCTACGAAGCAGTACAATATCGCCTAATGGTCTAGGACATAGAAATATGGTAGGCAAGCACAGAAGGTGATGAACAAGATGATGGGTGAATCGCCGAGTCGATCGGCGATTCCCACTAACCTCGCCAATTAGTCTTCCGCAACGCTAAATCTGAAAACTATAAATACTAGCCTTAGTTATTATTTTTAGGGATCTGAACAATATTGTAATTTTTACTTTAGAATATTATCTTTCTGGTTTTTTCTCTGAAGTGTGGAGAGGGTTTTGGAAGACTTGAAGAAAGAGGAGTTCATATTCCCCAAGTTGGAAGTGGGTCTTCTTCATTCTTCTTCCTTTGCTTAAATCAAGGTTTAATTTCTTATACCCATTTGATTTCATTTTCATTTTAGGTGTAATATGTTATTTCTTCATGTGTGGCTAAAAACCCCCATTCTTGTGGTGTGATTTAGCAAATATGTGTTGATATTATTGTTGGGTCTTGATTGCTGATAAGTTAGATGTATTTTAATGGTGATTTCACTTAGTGGTTGTGGTTTAATTTAATGAATTTGTAGTTGCAAATACAAAACCACCGATGTGTTTTCGGCTTGCTCGAGAGAGAGGTCGCGAAACCAAGACCACTACACTGATGGCCTAAGGAATGGGTCGACATGAGGTTCATCCCGAGAGGGTTAGCCCTAGTACCATATCCTAACACTCAGCTCGAGAGAGTGAGTGGGTTAAGGAGTAGGTTGGCGTTCATACGGAAAATGGGTGTCCGAGAGAAACCCATTTGAAACGGGGTAAGTTGCCCGAGATGGAACTTATTTCCATCTAAAGCTTAGCCTAGTCACTATTATCTTGCAACTTTCCTATCGAAATCATGTACCCAATGATTTTTATCAATATATATTGCGGTCACACCCCAAGAACCTCTCCCCAAACTTGATTTTCTTTTTATTTTGTTGTTTTAGCTGCTTGTGACAAAACCCCATTGATATTTGACACTTTGATGTCACCCACTTGAATTTACTTTGTTTTTATTCAATAATTTCTCAAACTACAGCTAACTAGAACAAAATTCTAGCCTAACTACTATTTTCACTACCACTCCCTTGGGACACGACCCCAACCTTTGGTTGGGTTACTATATTATCGACGATAGTAGACACTCATACTGTAGGTTAGTGTCGTTGGTCACGATAAGCATCAAAATGGCACCGCTGTCGGGTAGTGGTGTTACATGAAGATGTAGTTCTCATAGAGTTTTTGTTCTTTTTTGTGTAGTTTTTACTAATTTTACTTTTAATTTTGTTTTCTTTGTTTATTGTTTGTGTATGCAGGTCCTCTACCTAGAGCTAAAAGAAGGGCGGCCTCATGAAAATGAGGTAAACCTTACTAATGGAACTTGAGTGAAGAGTTGAGTCGTGCCACGATGTTAAATAAAGCGCTTCTTGGGAGGCAACCCAAGGTCATAAATTTAGGATTTTACTTTTATAAATAATGGTGTGTTGATGTTGCAGATAAACCGAGGAAAGTGTGGAAAATCTCAGGTTGGCGAGCAGAAAGTCCATTCCACGAGTAGCTAAATAGGTCGGCGAGCCCAACAGGATCCCCCATTTGCCTCTATACAAGAGTTGTACAGAGCCTGTAAAACTCGGTGAACTCGAAAAGCAGCTCGACGCATCGCCAACCTACTTGGTGATCTCGATGTAGACCGCTGATCTCACCCAAGAAAATTGAAGATTTTGAAGAAAGGGAGAAATAAATGGCCACTCAGTGGATCGATGAGTGGGTCGGCGAGTTGACTAACATCGTCGAATGACAAGAATTGATCGGTTATAAAGTGCCAAAAATCTCAGAATTTTTAAATTTTCTCACTCTCCCTCCTTTTAAACTTCTCAACTTCACATCAAGGTAATATTTTCTAGATTATTGCTTGCCTTTAGTATTGTAGTCGATAATTAGTGCTTGGAGTGGATTACATTGCCGCCTAGCATTTCGAAAGTATTTTAATCGTCATCTAAGGTTGGTTTTTCGAACCCCAAATTTATTTTTAGCAATTTTGTAATCATTTGCAATGATTTTTTTTTAATTATTTGCATTTGAGGACAAATGTTTTTATTTTTGGTGGGGTGAGGCCCACCTTGTTTTGCTTGTTTCGGATACTAGTGTTTTGGTGTACATTTGGGTTGTCTATTTTTTAATTGTGTTTTTAAAAACTGCTTTGCGATTTTTGAGCTTATGGCTCTCTTTTGGGTTTAATTGAAAAAAAATTTGACCCTTCCGAAAAATGTTCGAAAAGCCACCTCTTGTGTTGAAAGTTGTTGTTCTTGTACAAATTCAAGTCTCGGTTTCGATCAATACCGATGACTTGAATAGTGCTCTCAATCGAACAAACATGAATGTGCGGCTACGACGGGAACAAATGAAGTTGCATAGACAATATGTAAACTCTTTACATCTCGTTGTGATTAGCCATTTCTCAAAGTGATTCTCTTGTAATGACCCATGCACACTGGCGAAAGTGTGTAGTCGTGTTTGACTTAAGTGTTGATGCCATGTGTGATGAGCTTACTTTGAACCATGCATGAATAAACCCAGAATTTACCCCGTTAGTCTGATTGATTTAGAAAGGTGTCATCTTGAGATGATCTTAGGCAACTTTAAAGAGTGTGAGCCAAATTTGACATATACCTCTTTTGTGGCCTACCCATGAGCGTGTGAAACTCTTCTGAACACCCTTTGAGCCTTACCTTTCTTTGGAAGAACATTGATGAACATTAGACCTTACTTGACCCACTACCTATAATCCTTTAGATTTGTGGTTTAGCGAACAGCCAACTTAGGCCAAAAGCCTAAGTTGGGGATGTGGTGAAAAGGAAAAGGAGAAGTGAAGAAGTGCAAGAAAAGTCCCCCTTTAACCCATGGTATTGCATAAAAATGGAACCCCCTCAAAAAAAAATCAAAAAAAAAAATGTGTGGAATAAAGTACAAAGGAAATCGGGTTTCCAAGCAATCCATGGAGGTGAATAAAAAGATGACTTAGAAGCACTAGAAAAATAATTGATAAAGGAAAAGAAGGGAATGCCTTGAGAATACCACATCTCACGAGGAAAAATTCATTGAGCCTAAATGACCATACCTTTAAACTCAGCCCCATTACAAGCCTTAGAAAGACCTTTTTGGTCTTAAGCAAGTCAAACCAAAGGTTGATTGGAAAATTGTCAGACCCCGAGCTACCCCCGAGACGCGGACACAGGACCTAGGACCACAAGTGTTCCCAAGCTAACCCTGCTGGCATGATCATTAGCATACTAAATATAATCTGACTAATAGAAACTGTGCGGAATCTAAATCATAAATAAGATGAATAGATGGGGAATACCCATATACTATAACTGAGATGAATAAAAACTGATGAGTTTAATACAAAAAAAATATTAACTCAATACTAAGCTGAATCTAACTATGTCTGAAATAAGCCTCTAAACTGACTAGAAATGTTGGGACATGCCCCAACTAGGTCTAGAAAAACTGAAACTGAAGACTAAAAGCGATAAAGATAAACATCTCACTAGTCCTCGAAGAATGAGGACTCACCACTGATGCTGCTGAACTGAAGATCGGGAATCGATCTAACCGTGATCTGGATGCTGAGAACCTGAACCTACATCACGAGAAGATGTAGCGCACGTATGCGTAAGTACTTGAAAGGTACTGAGCATGCAGGATAGAGTAAAGCTGAAATAACATATAACTGAACAAAGCAATAAAGCAATGAAATAATCTGGACATGATATAGATACTGAAAATACTGAATACTGAGCTAATTGATGCAATGACCAAATTTATAACATG
>JAJOOD010028120.1:0-12563 GCA_029582525.1 Solanum tacnaense | reverse complement strand
AAAAAAATGAGGCGGGTGAACAGTAAAAACGCTCACTGGAAATTGCCTTTCCTGCCGGACAGATTTTACGAAAATGGGCATAACTTCTTCGTCCGAACTCCGAATGAGGTGAAACGAAGTGCGTTAGGTAGCTAACTCAAAGGGCTTTCCATGGATATGTTATTGGCCACCCAATAATTTGTGTGCTAGGAGATATGACCCTCCAAAGTAGACCCTCGAAAAATGCTTCACTTGGAAATTTCGGATTTTGATACGGTTGCTCTAAAATTTGGGTTAGACCCATTTCCCACTCAATTTGAGCCCCTAAACAAGAATATGAAGTCGGATTTTCGAAAAACGAAACGAATTTTTTTATATATAGCTAAACAAGTTTCCGGTAACTTCCGAAGCACATTTTTAAGAACTTTTTGGGTCATTTCACAGACTAACTCAAATTCATATAAACATAGTTGCAGAGAGACTTGCTGAATAAATCGGTGAATCGCCAACTCGCCAAATCGCTTCGGCGAGTTAGGTCATGCTCGCCGACATGATTGGCTTAAAATTTTTAGCATGTTGGCGATGGGAAGGCCTTTTCGGTGAGTCGCCGACCTCTTTCGGCGAGCAGGGTTTTGTCCGCCAAAAGATATAGTATAATACAGGTTCATAAGTGTAGATAAAGAGCGATCTAGAAGACGATCGGTGAGCCGCCGAGTGCTTTTGGCAACCTCAGGCTTCTCGCTGAAAGTTACAGAAACCAATGACAAATAAAGCATGAATTTAAAGGCAAGATGGGCTCATTAGGCGAACCGCCGAGTAGTTCGGTGAGCTCGACCTACCTCGCCAAACAACCCAGCGTGCCTACATTTGACCCATCTTCTCAAATTCAATCCTGCAACCCCCGAAAACAAAATTTAACTATGCACTAGTACAATTAAGCTCAGACCCATAATACTCAACCATGATAAACGCTACGCACAACCCCACGAAATTTAACTCATTTCGACGCGCAACAAAAGGGAGTTCAAAAATCAAGATAAAATGGGCAAGATCTACGAATTAAACTCGGCATTCAAACGATCTAAACCTATCAGAGAGGCCTAGCACACGACAACCAGATAATATCACTTGCATAAGAGTTCAAATATCAAAAATAAATGCGGGGTTTGCGAAAACCAACCTTTACTGCCGATTAAAACAAGACTGAAATGCTAGGCGGCAAAGTATTCCAATTTCGAGAACAAATCAATCAACTAAAATACTTGTCGAATGCGGAAATATTGAAAATACTAAGTAGGTACGATTTTGCGCATGTCAAAAGGGAAGGAAAATGAAAAGGGTTGAAAGTTTAAACTTATGGATTTATAAAAATTACCCATATCTCGCCCATTCGGTGACATTTGTATTGCTCGCCGACCCACTGGTGACACGCCGAGTGATCACTTACCTCGCCGAGTTTTACAGGACCTTCAGTCAAAGTGAGGGTCCAAACGGCAGTTTACATCAGGTTCGCTGACCTGTTCGGCGATTCCATGAATGGACTTGAAGTTCGCCAAACGCAATTTCCACACACTCTCAACACTTTAACCTGCACAATTAACACACCATTATTTCTAAGAAAAAAATAAAGCATTTAAGGCCTTGGGTTGCCTCCCAAGAAGCGCCTTAGTTAACGTCGTGTCCTGACGCAAGTCCTCTCTCACTCTCCATCATTGGGGTTGGCCCTAGTGTTACTAGGTAACCCGAATAGTTCATTTGAGTGGAGAGGAGGCACTGCATAACTCATGAGTGTCTTGATCAGCTGGATCGATATAGAATGAGAGCCAATCATCTGATTCAACATTTCAATATTCTCCTTCATCTCTTCCAACACTCGATCTTGTTCGTTGATCTTTTGGGGAATGATTTGTAGTGTGTCCTCGACACGATTGTTCTCCCTGTCTCTAAACTTTTTCCCCTCATGTGGGGGTATGTACCTCCATTGAATTTTGCACTGGCCTTCCACCTCTGATATTTTGCTGGCTAAATCGTTCAGCTGAGTTACCAATGCGGTTAACTTGAAGTCCCTCTCGACTTCTTGGTTCTTCTCAGCCAATTTGCTACTATTTCCCTCAACCATGCTCAGGGTATCTGCCTAAAACAAGAACTCAAAGAAAACAAAACTAAAAATAAAGTTAGTAAGATATGACTACGAAGAACAAAATTCTGGCTAGACTAAAAATTCTCAATCGACACCACTCCCCTGCAGCGGCGCCATTTTGATGTTTGCGTAATCAAAAGACAACTTTCAATGAAAGTGTCTACGATCGTACAATAGTAAAGTAACCCAACCAAGGCTTGGGGTCGAATCCCAAGGGAGTGGTTTTGAGAATTAATAGAAAAATGAAATTAAGTTCTAATTAGTCATAGCTAAAAACATTATCGAATATAAACATGTTAAATCTAAGGGGTGACGCGAGCGTCAATTATCAATGGGGGTTTGTAACAAGTAAGCAAAAATAGCAAAAATGCAAAGAGTACTAATCAAGGAGATGGGATTCTTGGGATGTGATAGGAATACATGATAAACTAAACTATTGGGTACATGCTTTTGATAATAAATCCGTTGAATATTTGTGACTAGGCTCACTATAGTGGGGTAAATTCTCTCTCGAGCAACTTACCCCAAATCAACTCCATTTCTCTAGAACACCGAGTTGTCGGATAAAGAACCTCCTCTGCCTTAGCACACTCACTCTCTAAAGCTGAGTGTGTGGGAGAAGGACTAGGGTTCACTCTCTCAAGCTGATCCTCATGTCGACCCAATCCCACCGGTCATCAATTTAGTAGTCTTAGTTTTACGACCTCTCTCTCTCTAGCAAGCCGAAACACAAAGGTGAAATCGTATTTGCAACTACAATTTCATTAAGTTTCACCACAACTATTAAACGAAATCACATCTAAACAATAAATAAATCATCAACAAGCAAGACCCAACAGATTATCTAACCCATTTTCACAAAATCACACCCAAAGAATTGGGGTTTTAGCTAAACATGTAAAAGAGATAGAAATTTATACCAATATGAGTTTGCATTCAAATGGGTATGAAGATTTAAGTCTCAAAACAAGCAAAGAGTGAAGAATCCACAAGACCCAAGTCCAAATTCTTGGAGTTGAAACCCTTTGAATCTTTAAGTTCTTCAAAACCCTCTCCAAACTTAGAACTCAAAATTCCATGTTAAAAATTCTATATTAAAAATCTGATATTAAGCTACACCTCTCAACGAGTATTTATAGTTTTCAGAAATCTGTGCTGCAGATCATTCGGCGTCATTAGTTGAGATCATCGATCAACTCGGCGATCCACCCTTTGATAGGTTTCATCGTTGTCTTCCTCTATCCTTCAGCATCATCGTGTTTTAGATCATTGGGGGACATAGTACTGCTTCACGGAACTGCTCGGTGACATGCCGACTGCTTCTTTTCACCGCCGATTTGATCCTTTCTTTCAGGGCTCCGCACACTGGAACAAAAGGCGAGGATAAGACCTTTTGGCTACTCGCCGAACGAGTTCAGGGATTCTCAAATCTTCATTTTTTTTGTTCTTTCAGCTAACTTTGTTCCTTTTTGCTAAGTAGTGTCCATGCTTTCCCTCCAACTCCAAATACTTGAAACTTAAGGGTTTTCATCAGATATTGTGATAAAATATGCATTTGAGGACACTAATTTTATGAAAATACAGCCCTAAATGAGTCCAATTTGTGGACTCATCAATTACCGAAAAGATCATCGGGAAACACTTCCAAAAACTCATTTACAATCAGAACTGAATAAAAAGTAAGGGCTTCAAAATCTATATCCCTATGCCGAATAAGATGATAAATGCAACCCTTAGAAATCATCTTTCTAGTTCTAAGACAAGAAAAAAACTGACCCTTAGGCATATAATTCCCCCATTTCCATGACATGAAAGGTTCGTTCGGAACCATGAATGTGACCAATCAGGTCCTACTATATACGGAAGCATGATATGTGAAGCCAATCCATCCCAAGAATGATATTAAAATCTAATATATCAACTTTTACAAGATTAACATAAGTGAAAAAACAGGAAAATTTTTATTGACTCTCTTAGCCACAATAGCATCACCCACAAGAGTAGAGTTATGAAAGGGATTAGAAAGACTTCGTGTCACAATCCAGGGGTACATCCTAGATGTAACATGACATAAAACACCCTGAGAGGCCTCATATAAACCACTTAGATTTCATAGTCAAGATGATAGAAAATCTATAAAATTTAAAACATCTTCAACAACATCAAAGTCTTTATAAAACGAAGCAGAAGTTTCATACAATTGTCTCAAAACCATCTAATACAGAGATTCTTGGGACACAACCCATACAACAATGTTCAAACATAAAATAAAAGAACATAAGAGAAATGGTGGCCAAATCCTTAAATGCTATGAGGACTCACCGATCTTCAGCCTTGCCTCTACTAGATCCTAGCCACGGGGATGAGAGTCGGTAACGTCGGACCCTACATTTGGCTAAGAAATGTAGGCAAGAGTATGCGTTAGTAAAAGGATATACTAAATATGATAACTTGCATAAATATCAACATAAGTATAATAGTTAAACAACATAAGTCATAAAGCATAATCAATGCATATAGTAGATCATATCAACATATAAGGAATACTTCTTGAAGTAACCTCAATTCAAACTAGCTAAGACATGGGTAATCCTCTACTACTCTTACTCATCATGGACGGGAACTCAAGCAACAATCCAAGCTCATCATCCATGGAGAGAGTCGTGAAGTGAGAGAGGGTTAAGGGGTGGAAAGCTAGGCTATTGGTCAAGGACAACGGGCACCACTACAGGCCGTGTGGCCCTTGACGGCTCGTGAAGCCAAGCGTGAAGGGCTGCGTCAGTTCTTAAGTTGAGGGGCTTATGGGTCATGTCTAGATATAAGTGTAATAATACTATGTCATTTTACCTGAGCCTAGGACCCCTATATAAGTGATTTTAACCCCAAAACTTACCCATTCAAGTCATTACTCTCAAAATCCAAAAGAAATCCAAAGTTCTTCCTCTCAAAATATTTCACTCTTTAGAACTTTAAGATGAAGAAAGGTTAAGCTAGGGTTCAAGGTCAATTCTCCATTCGTCAAGAATTTGTGGGCTTTAATATCAAGGTATCATAGTTGTTGTCACGACCCAGGGGTATACCCTAGACGTAACATGGCGTACTTGACCCCGAAGGGGTCTCGTACAACCCCTTAGCATATCATGCACATAAGATAATGGAAAAGTGCAGAAAATTTAAAGCTTTTTACAATCTAAGTCATTCTCATAAAAACAAGCGGAAATCTTTCTATACTTTGTCTCAAACCATCTAATACAACTTTTAGAATAAACTCTTGGGACACAGCCCATACAATAGTCTCAAAACATGAAATAAAGACATAAAAGAAATGGTGGATTTTGTCCTCGAAGCTATGAGGACTCACCAAGATATTCAACTCCTTAGCTCCTTAGAAACCCAACTCCAAAATAGCACTCAAGTCTCCAAACCCTACATTTGATTAGAATGTAGCCAAAGTATGCGTTAGTACAAAATGTACTAAATATGTTAGCTAGCATAACCATAAGAGCATAAAATAAGGGTTAGTCAATATAAGACATAATCAAAAATCATATGAAATACTTCATGAAACAACAATAATAAGCATAAGAGACAATATCATCATAATAAGCAAAGTCTCCAACATAAGCATAAGATAAACATTCTTTGACTCTTAGTCATCTATACCATAATAGAACTATTCTCAAGTAACCTCAAAAGCATACACGTGCAAAGCATGAATAGAATCCAATAATACCATCCCCAAGCCAAATATCCCTCTTTGGTCATCTTAATCATAGTCTATATACATGGTCAAGTCTTTAAGCTTTTCTAACCTTAAAGCACACTTGTGCAATGTATGAAAGGCATCCCATACTACCCTTCACACTAAGAATAACCTTGAAGTCATCATAGTCATGTTTACCCTACTTTGGTCTCATTGTTAGCTTCCTTCATATAGACAAGGGACCTATCACCTTTAGTCAACCATATCATATCAAGGAAGGCAACTATAACACAATCCTATCTAATCATACATCATATAAGAGAAACACCTTATGAGTCACCTTAAGGCAAGCTTGTGCCATGCATGAACAAGACCCCATAATCCTACTCATGCTAAGCTAGACACTTTAGGTTCATCATTCATGTTTATCATCTCTTAACATCATAAAGACAAGGGTAATCACCTCTTAGTCATGCATGTATGGGAGAGGTATCTAAAACCACAATCCAAACTAGTCATGCTCAGGTTCACAAGTGCAAGGGTAATCACCTCAAGGCATACATGTGTAGTTCATCATGAAGGACAAGGGGAATCACCTCAAGCCAGATATATCATGGAATCATACAAACAAGGATAATCACCTCTATTCACACATACTAATATATCATAAAGACAAGGGGAGTCTCCACAAGTCATGCAAGTTAATGAATCATAGGTATTCGCCTCCATGTCCATTTTAAGGTGATATAGGTATTTCCCTCCATATCAATTTTAATGTGTAATGTAGGTATTCGCCTCCACATCATCACATAAGGATCACAAGTAATCGCCTCCATGATCAAACTAAAAGCTAATGGGTATTCATCGCTTGCCTTGGGAGTCACACATATATAAAGGGTAATCACCTCACACTCCCCATGACTAATTAATTAGGAATAAGGGAACTCACCACACATTCCTATCATGTAAAGGTCATTTAGGGGAATCACCACAAGCCTCATCATATTTTATAGTCCTAGGACTTAGATTCATTATAGGTGAGAAAACCTTTCAACCTAGAATCATCATATGTGAGAGAACCTTTCATGTCATGCTATATTCATGCATAATACCATATCTAGAATTCTACATTAGACATTGGTATCCTCATGACTCAGTGAATCTATCACTTCACATATTCAAGCATTTATTAGGTAGATTAGGTAGGCAAAGATCTTCCACCATAACTCTATCCATTTAAGCTTGTATTCTCATTTAGACTTTACTCTCAAAGCCTTAGTACATCTAGATCATCACATTGGCTTTACTCTCAAAACCCTAGTGATCATCATTCATGACTACAAGCCTTATACTCAAAGCTTTACTTCTTATTAGCTTTATTATAGCTAGATTTCAAGGTATTCTAATCACATCCTTCATTACTAAGTGATTCTAGTCACAATTGATCACAAAGGTTCAATTTCATCTTTACAAGTCAAGATCCTTCATATTCAATAAAGTCTAGTTCAATTCACGATTATATGTTCCTAACATTGAATAATTACTACACATGACATCGGTTTAAGATAATCACCTATGAACCTTCAATTTCACCTCTAATGGCATAAACCCACAAAATATCACATTCATCAAATAGACCAGGTTTAACCATAGAAATCACATAAATTCATAATAACATCATAATTAAAAGTTAATACAATCATAATTAGGTATTATCCACTAGATTGGAATCATACCTAAGCCCTACCCACAATGTAGAAGGAAACCCTAGCTAGATTGGGTTTTTGACTTCACAATTGGGGGAAAACCTAGAGGGCTCTATGGGTGGAAGAAACCATAGATGAATAATCTAACATACCTCAATTCAAAGCCTTAATCAAGCTTGAATCAATCGAGGAAAATCTACCCTACTCTCTTCTTCTTCTTCTTCTTCTTCTTCTTCTTCCTCCTCCTCCTCCTCCTCCTCCTCCTCTTCTTCTTATTCCTCCTCCTCCTCTTCTTATTCCTCCTACTCCTCTTCTTCTTCCTCCTCCTCCTCTTCTTCTAGAGAGAGAATTTCTTGGAAGGAATTTGGGTGTTTTGAAGAATGAATTAAATGATTTAGTTTAGGGGCCTATTAAGATTATATAGGTGGTTAAATAACTAACTAACTAACCACCCTTAAACCCTAATTAATTACTAATTAATTCCCAAACCCCCAACTTAAAACTAAAACTTGAATTTCTACCCTCACTCACGAAACCCCGGTCCACGAGACATGCTGGCAAGTCATGGATGAGGTACTGAGGCTAGAGGAAGCAGGCCAACTCAGGCCTTGACCCACGACACCAACCCACGAGGAGTGGGTCCACTCAGGGTGAGTAAATGGCAATCGTGAGTTGCTAAAATTTGACAGCTTTTGGGCTGTCTTCAGGGTCCTCCTCAAGGTCCCCTTGGGTGGTCCTCTGGGGGTCGTACCTCGACGTATAGCCCCTAAAACCTCCATTCTAAGTACGAGAATTATTTTTGTGATTTTTAATCCTCATACGATACTCTTAAACTCTTACAAAAAGTTCTAGAACTCTCTAGTTCAACTCACTAGTTTCCGGGGTATTACAACTATATTCATCCATGGAATACTTTCATCCATGGAGCCCCTACGAATCCCTAATTGAAAAGTAGAAATTTCCCAATTTGAGTTAGGGTTTTCTTCTAAGTTGTGGATATTGATGGATGTTGATCCAATTGATTGGGTAAAGATTGTTTATACATAATTTGAATGGAATACATGTTTTTAGGATGAAATTACATGTACCCATGCTTAACCCATGTTTCTAAGATGAATTTGATATAAATGAGTTTGATCTATGAAAGGAGAATTTATGGGTTAGATGTATTCTTATAGGATAAATACGATACATTATGAATTGCTATAAGAATGAAGCATATATGATGATTATGTTATATATTGCTTTGAGAGTGAAGCATATATGATGATTATGTTATAGTTTTCTTTGAGAGTGAAGTATATATGATGATTATGTTATATATTGCTTTGAGAGTGAAACATATGTTATGAATTATTGATTATTGATGTGATTGTTGTGGAAGGGATAGTTCCCACATGATTTACTTATGTATGAATGTGAAAGGCTTTCTCACATTAAATGATTATAGGTTGAAAGGATTGCTCACCTAAAATGAATCTAAATTAAAAGACTAAGCAATTGATGAGGCTAGAGGCGATTAACCTTGACCTCTAAATGAGAAGGATATACACGACTACCCATATTCCTTAGAATAGGATAAGAGGCGACTACCCTTATTCCTTAAAGTTGAACAAGAGGCGACTACCCACGTTCCTATAATGATGATTGGACATGGAGGCGAGTACCCGTGATCCTTATATAATGATATGGAGGAGAGTACCCGTTTCATATGATGTTGGGCATGGAGGCGAGTACCCATGATCCGATAAGTTGGACATAGAGGCGAGTACCCATGATCCTTTATGTAAGGCTAGAGGCGAGTACCCATGAGCATTTATAGGAAGGCAAGAGGATTCCCCATGTCTATAAAAGATAGGCTAAAAATGTTATGATAGGTGATGAGCTTGGATTGTTGCTTGAGTTGCCATCCATGAGGAGTAACACTAGTGGAGAATTACCCATGTTTTGGCTAAGTATGCTTTGAGGTTACTTCAAGAAGTATTCCTTTTATGTTTATATGGTCTATTATATGCATTGATTATGCTTTATGACTTATGATGTCTAACTCTTATGTTTATGTTGATGTTTATGCAAGTTATCATATTTAGTACATTCTTGTACTAACGCATACTCTTAGCTACATCTCTTATCCAAATGTAGGGTTCGACTTTCCCGACTCTCATCCCCGTGGCTAGGATCTATAGTAGAGGCAAGGTTGAAGATTGGTGAGTTCTCATAGAATTCGAGGATTTGACCACCATTTCTCTTATGTTCTCTTCATTTATGTTTGAACATTGTTGTATGGGCTATGTCCCAAGATTCTATTATACTAGATGGTTTTTAAGACAATTGTATGAGACTTCCGCTTCGGTTTATGAAACTTTGATATTGTTGAAATTGTTTTAATTCTTACCAAAATTCTATTATTTTGACTATGAAAGCTAAGTGGCTTATATGAGGGCTCTCAGGGTCTCGTATGCCATGTTACATCTAGGGGTACCCCTGCATCATGACAAAAACTTCCCACAATAATGAACTAAGGTTACTTTTAAAGTATCTCACAAATGTTCTAAAGATGTTCAACTATCATTGCCGATGATTATGAGTTATGTTTTCTAACCCTCTTATCTTATAATTTAACTTGATCATTGCCTATCATGTAAAGTCCTTTTTAGCATGATTCCATAACTCTTGTGCATTGCGATCATACTTAGTACATTTCAGGTACTAATGCATACTTGTACCTACTTTGTTTCACTAATGTAAGATCCTATGCTCCTACCACTCACATTCGTGTCTAGTTGATCCATTTGACATTAAACATTTGTGAGTCCTCATGATCCGAGAGTGGAGACACATTTATAGATATTATGTCATTTAAGTTTTCAGACATTTGTACGTGGTGTATGGGCTACTTCCCAACCACTTTTCTTGATTAGTATATATCTTATTGAGATTTATGTTAGACTTCCGCTTTTATAAAATTCTTTTGTGATATAAGAATGTCTGTTGAAATCTTTATTTCTATTATCTTGTATATTGTATGCTAAGTGGCTTGTGTAAGGCCTTTCAGGGTTCTATATGCCATGTTACACCTAAGATATTCTTTTGGTCGTGACATGTATATTATGAATATGTTATGAAATCATGATTTAAATGAGCTATTCTTATGATTATGAAGTTTATAAATGATTTGGTATTACTAGATTCTTACAATTTCAAAGATTATTAATATGATATGAGTATGTATGTTTTCCATTGAGAGTTTACTTAGCACCGAGTGGACTATGAAATGGATGCTCACCCATTAGTAGAGGTGGAATTCTTCAGTAGCAAACCCCTTGTCCCATAACTATGTGTTCCATGGACTTGTCTTAGATAAACACTAGCTAGTGGAACCACGTAAGCTCATGATTATGATCCCTACATTGGAAAGTAGGACACTCTCTTTTTGGTGTAGTAGTAGTACACTGAACTCCATGTTATGGCTCATATAGTTTATGTAGGTTAATGGTATCTGCCGCAAAAGATTTATCATTTACTTATGATATGACTTTTAGAATATTGCATTGACCCTGTACCATGTTTTATGAATTCAACTTATCAAATTATGTCATGTTTTACTTGGTCATGCATTTTTCATGTTTTAGACTTATTATGTTATTATACTTTTGCTCATGCATCTTTACTCATACCCAGTACATTTCAAGTACTGATCACATACATCTTCTGTGCCTATATTATTTTATAATATAAGATGTGACAATTCTTATCCAACTTGCAGTTAGCACAAATTCTATTTTGCTTTACTCGGGATTAGTGAGTCCTTATGCTTCGGGGACATGCCATTTACACCTTTGTGTTGTTTCAAACTTTACTTTTGTTTCCAGATTGTTCGTGAGCCAGAGCTTGTCCTAGACACACATATGTAGAAGAGGCTTATGTCAGACTTAGTATGTTTTTCAAAATCTATGTTAATTTTTCTCTTTTCAATTTAAATGAGATTTTTATTCGAGACTATGATTCTGCTCATTTGTCCCTCTTTTATGTTATGTTTATTATCCTAGTGTCATGCTATGTCTAGTGGCTCTTTAGAGTTTTCTGGGTTCTATTTAGCATGTCACATCTAGGAGGTAGTCTTGGGTCGTGACACATCCTTATGCTCTCATGGGTGAAATTCAAATACATTTTTATTATAAAATGATATAAATAGGCATTTAGGACATAAAATTGGTGAATTGGAAGCTTAACATGAGTCTGAAATCCCCGACTCATCAATTTTTTAGAAGCAATTATTATGTTTCATTGTCCCAAAAGGGTGGTTCAAGATTGAGTCATACGAGCAACAACTTGGAGGTTCCATATACGAATCCCAAGAAGGAATTTGGCGTTGAAAAAAACCCAACACATAATTGAGATATACTCAACAAGTTATGCTTCAATATATCTACATAATACACTTCTTCGGTGCTTTTGTTTTAGGTTTTATTTATCTTTCTAACTTCAGTATTTGTACCATTCTAATTACCATCTCCAAATTACACATTCTTCCAATCTAATGATAATTTCCACCAAGGCTGCATTTTCCTACATCTTGAAATCTTCATACTCCGTGAATAGCATGGTAAACCTGAACTTTCTCACTTGACTAGTTCCTTCATGAGAATTTACCAAAGCATCACACATTTTCTTAGTAGTGGTACAATTTGAAATTATGTTGTACCTATCATGAACTAGAATGTTTTTAGCCTTAACAGTTTTCTTTAGTGCAATAAGATCTTCAGCAGTAAAGCATTTCCTTAATCTCCTAACTTATTCACCTTCCACAATTTTCATGGGAATAGTTGGTCGTCCAATAATTTGATCCCATGGCTCATAATCCTCTTCTTGAAAGAAGTTCTCCATGCATGTCACGACCCAAGCCTAGGGCCTAGACATGACCGGCGAATGGGGAACCCGAAGGAACCCCAAACAAGCCTCATAGCGTATCATTACACATCCTTGGTCGCAGAAGCAATTAAATGACCATGAGCAATAAGCATAATCAAAGGGG
>JAJOOD010028119.1:0-12796 GCA_029582525.1 Solanum tacnaense | reverse complement strand
TTTGCGTGGATAAAGGAATAAGTTTTTTTATCACAAACATGTACTTTCTTTGACGCTATTTAAGGCATAATAAGACTACCCACATACAACATTTTTGATATATTTTATGTTGTCAATTATCATGATTTATAGTATTTTTACGATAGATTCACTTCAAGAATCAGTGAATTTTTTGTATTTTTTTCAAAACATATTTTATGTTGTCAATTATCATGATTTATAGTATTTTTACGCAATTTTTAAATATTAAAAAAAACTAAAAAAAAAAAAGACAAATAAATTAAAATGGACCCAATATATGTTATTTTTGTTGTCTCAATTTATGTGACACAAATGAAATTTGGAGAGTCATCCAAATTTTCATATTTTTTTAAAAAATATTTTAAGTTATTAATTATTGTGATTAATGGTGTTAAATTGTCCAATAATATAAATTTTAAAGGTACAACCATAAAAGAAGAATGTACAACACTATCTAAGCACATGTAACACTTGTCATGTGCTAAGTAGTAGATATTCCCACTTATTATATATATATATATATAATAGAAAAATATATATAGAAATGACATATTTATTATTTAACTAAATAATAAATATGTAACTAAAAATCTTGTTAGATTTTGGTTGAAAGCTAACAAGATAGTTACAATTTACATAAATCTCATAGTGTAAAATCTAAATTACCTTCTATGTCTATTATTTTTCTAATTACACAAATCTCATGTTTATTAGGCATTTCGGATACACAATTAAGGATTCGGATACATTATGTATCAATCTGTAGCACTTATTAAGGGAAAAAAGGCTAAAAAATCAAATTAAGATCTCATAGTATTCATTTGTTGCACTAATTAAGGAAAAAAAAATTGAAAATCAAATTAAAATCCCATAAATTGCGCTAATCCATTCCAAATTATTGTAAAGAAATTCAATCATATAGTGTAACTAACCAAAAAAATCAAAAAAATAAATTCTTCTTCTTGTTCATTGTTCTCTCTGTTTCATAAAAAAAAATTGTCGAAATTTTGGATAAGCGAGGTGAGTTATGAAGAATACAAAAGTGATGGAATTGTTGTTGGACAAACGATTTCTTTTGTGAATCTTCAAGTTCATCGAATATCCTTTCGATTTTGATTCAAGATTGTCGAAAATTTTGAGATTCAAAATTCTTCTCCCAGTTCATTGAAGATCCTTTCAATTTTGATTCAAAATTGTTGAAAATTTTGAGTTTCAAAATTATTCTCCTAGTTCATTGGAGATCCTTTTAATTTTGATTCAAAATTATCGAATCATGAAGATCCTTTCAATTTAAATTAATAAGTGTTGTATTTCTACTAGATACATTAAATAAGAAAGTGTTGCCCATAAGATTTTAGGTTTGAGATCGATACATTATTGTTTGGTAATTGTTATGTATTAGATACATTTATTATAAATTTGAATTTACGTATCATAACTAAAAAATTAGTACATGATACATTATTATTTATGTATCTTATTTTGTTTGAGAAATACTATAATTTAAAATTAAAAAATATATTATACATGTAATTGTTCCAAATTAGCTTCTTCTTTTTTGTGTGTGAAACATAACACAAAGTTTATGTATCAAGTACATTTCTATTGAACATGATAAACATTAATCGAAGATTCAACAACATTAGAGTTATGTATCAATATCATAAATATGAACATGATACATTACATAAAACAAATGTTATTGTAGTAGTGATGTATCAGATCAATGATAACACTAACAAAGCCTAATTTAAGACTCAAAATAAACGAGATACATTAAAAATCTGTATCTTTGATAGTGATGGCTGTGCAATGGCAGATCCAACATTTTTCTTCTTTTTTATGATGTTTTTCAATAGTAGATACATTAAAAGAAAATAAATATTTTTCAAGAAAAATTTTCAACGACCATATGATTAACTAAAATTGCAAAAGTTCAATAAGATTTCAATGGGGGCAGGGGTCGGAGGTAATTTTATTTTTATTTTTTACAATGAAAAAATTAAAAAATAATAATAAAAGAAATCAGAAATGGAAGTGATGGAAATAATTCTACATCTTGAATAATTTGAAATCATTAATTGGAAGTAGAAAAGATTTGAAATTCAAAAATAGATTAATTGATGTAATTATGGAGAGATTTGGCGTGAAAAAATGAAGGAAAATCATGGGTATGAGATTTCAAATTAATCCGGAAAAAGGGATGATGGAAGGAAAAGAAGGAATTTTTGATATTTTTTGAAATGGTAGAAAAAATAAGAAAATATGATAATAAATTTCATGTAGTGAATGCTTTGCATAGTCATTTGGTGACAAACCAAATGATAGCCACCAAAGTAATTAAAAAGAGGGAAAAAATATCACATGAAAAACATACAGTTAAAATTGGATAAGATTATATGATTGGTATAGTGGAAATCATATATGTGAAATGTTAGGAAAAGACATACAAATGTTTAAAAAAAATGGGAAAATGCATAAGTACCCCCAACCTATGTCCGAAATTTTAGAGACACACTTATACTATACTAAGGTCCTATTACCTCCAAACTTATTTTATAAATAATTTTCTACTCATTTTCGACCTACGTGACACTATCTTCTGGGTCCAACGCGTGTTGACAATTTTTTCAAGCTATCTGGTTGATAGTGCCACGTAGGTCGAAAAGGGGTAAAAAATTATGAATAAAATAAGTTCGGGAGTAATAGGACCTTAGTTATAGTATAAGTGTTTCTCTGGAATTTCGAGCATAGGTTGGGGGTACTTATGCATTTCCCTAAAAAAAATTATGCACAAGTGGTACAAGCCAAATAATAGTGTCTTCTTGTGCTTCCCAGCAACTTTTACTCCATAGGAAAATACATACAAGATTTAGTACTATTTTAGGCTCAGGATTTTTTTTTTTTTTTTAAAAATAAAACATGTGAGGCTCGAAGGCCTCTTTCAAACTCGGGAGTCAGGATCAACATGACAAAATATTCAGATAAAGAGGAAAATGTAAGGCTTATAAAACAAAATTATAAAAACAAGATGATATGAAAACTACTATTTTACTAACTGCAATAATCATACTAATAATATGAATCAAGAGATAAATTACAATACCAAAATATCTTTATTAGACTTTCTAAGAATTAGAGAGTCAAGTGCATCTTTAGGTATAACCCCTTCTTTTATCAAAACAACTGAAAATAAGACGACACATTGCAGCTTTACCTGTAAGTTAACAAATTGAGGCGGTCAAAAACTCTCAAAATCAGCATAAAAATCCTTTTTACTCTTTAACAACCACTGTAAAATGCCTTTGTACCTGCATCAAGTCATTGTTAAGAACAAAACACGTACACAATCGATAAAGACAGCCAACAAAAGCTACACTAAACAAGATATCAAAAGAGTCCTACATGATAAACCAATAGAGAAAGTCTCCCTTTATTTAACATCATACTTTCCTTGCAATTATTCAAAACAACTTGTCATTTGGCTCAACTTTTGCAATGTGTTTCTTCAAGAAAATTCCTAAACAAGACCATGATACCTAACACCCTGCACCCATTGAAAAGAGCACCAATGTCCATTGAAATAATCCCCCTCCAAAAAAAGTAGATACCTATAAATTTCATATTTTTCAAAATAAGGAGTACGAAAAGTGAGGCAATATTTTTCTAACAAAAATACACATGTCCCATAAATATTTTTTAATCAATACTATCCAATAGAAGTAAATAATGTACATGAATGACATATGAGCATATTGTAAAATAACATCAATCAAAAGGCGCAAAAAAAATTGAATGTGATATAGTTGTTTCTGGCACAACAACAAACACTTTGTGCATCAAATATCTCAAACAATAAGATTTAAAAAGAGTGTAATTCATACTATTCGAGTTAAATGAACTGTAATCAAGTCGTTTAATGTTGGCAAGTCATTTATCTTTTCGATTTTACTTACTTTTCCCATACCTGCACAATCTTAGAGCTTCAAATACGTTCGGACAGTGAACAATTTATTTTAAGTTAAGTGAAGAATAGAATATAACACAAATAGTTTGTAGCAATATAATGTTCAAATTTAGGGGAAAAAGAAAATAAAGAGTATAAATTCAAAACATGCATCCAAAGAAAAAAACATTGTGATTGTAGAAGAACTAATAGACCTAGCAAAGTAATGTTTGTTAACAAAGAAAGAATAGTTGAAAACTCACGGTTAAAATAAAAGAAGGTTGTAAACACAAGAGACGTTGGTGAACTCCAAAAGAAAGCTCCGCAGCCATGGCGATGAAATTAAGGCGAAGTGAATTCTGAATAATCAAAGGGAAGACATGTGTTATACTTGTACATGTGTCTTGAATAGAGTGAATCATCAGATGACACCAAAGTTACTTGCAATGCAACAAATAGTACAAATTTTAATAGCTATGTTCCTACACCCTACTTTCATTTCTAAATAAGGCTAAAAATAAACTAAAATAGGCTAATTACGTTATAAATGCCATTGATTGAATCGTAGCAACATATATAAAATAAAGATATTTTATATAATCCCACTTCACTTATAATTACAAACTTAAGGAATTAGGAAACTAAATATATCTGCAATACATGTGGTGATGAACTTCTAAGAATGAAACAGTTCAACTTTCTTTAGTGTAAGATTAACCTGCAACGTTTTATAACAGACTTCAAACACTTAAAGATATAATTACATGATCAAGAAACCACGAAAGACAAAGCAGAAGCACAAAAAAGACTCCAAATCTAACACTCAAGACTCAAAGCAGATGATACATACACTACTATGAATAATTTCTTTAACTGCTATCATCTTGCACATCTGGCACATCCATTCTACCTTTTCAATTACAATGGAAAGGCCATCAGATAACTCTTAATTCTCAAAGAGACTACGAGACTCCAACTTTCATAATTAGCAATGAGAAAATGGCTAAATGAGCCCCCAACCTATTATCGAATTTTCAACTACACACTTATACTTCACGGGGGTCCTATTAGCTCCCTGAACTATTTAAAATTGAAATTATTACCTCCCTAAATGTCTACTTGGAAAAGTGAATGTATTTCACTCTCTTTGAGAGAGTGAAGACCAAAAATAAATATTAAAACTTTATTTTTAATATTCTTTTTATTTTTTTTCTCCTTAATTTGTTTCTTTATTTTTTAATTTTAAAAAGGAAGTCAAACTAAAACACCCAAAGTAATTGAAAACTCAAAACAAACTAACTCAAAAGAAAAAAAATGCTACTGAACAATTTGTAAACTAAGCTCCTTTCTTCCTCGGACCTCCAAGCGACGGTCCGACGCCCCTGCATTGATGCCGGAATATCGAGGTACAAAGTTGAAGCCAACCTCAATCACACCAAACTTGAAACTCCTATGAAATTGCCAGCTATATAACTCTCATTATCATAGATCTGGCATGGAAATAGCACAAAAGGCTTGGATAGATTTCATCCAAGACAACTATCTCATCTCTACTTTCTTTTCTTCTTCTTAGCAACTTAGTAGAGCATTTATCTCAGCCATCAAATTTCACTATCACGATCTGGAAATCACCACCACAAACCATAGATAGAAATCTCCTTCCCACTCCCCACAATCAAAAACTATTAAGTAAATTACTTTACACCCATTTTCAAAATCAACTAATAGTCATTAAAACTCCATTGAAATGCCATTTTGAAGCTATTGTAAAAACTTTTGCAGTTAACAAAATTCATTCAAACAACTTAATAATGATGGAAATCTCTAAAAAAAAAAGTTCTCAAAATTTCCTCATCGGAAAAGATTCTGATGGACAATTTATTTTTTAGGTCAATTAATTTGACATTAAATCTTATCATTTATGCACCTATTCCATGACCATAAATTTAATAATAATTTTAGATTTAATAAAAAAAAGAATTTAAAAAAGGGAAGAAAAAAAAGAAAAAATGGCATTAATGTGTTCAGGGATTTAAAGAAAAAGGAGGAAGAGAAAGGAAAGAAAAAAGGAAAGAAATGTCAGTAAAAAAGGTTACAGAATAAAAAAAATAAAAAAATTACACGTGTCAAATGCGTGGATTTCACTGATCAACATAAATGTGGTTGTGACTTTTTAAGGAGGTAACAATTTCATTTTAAAAATAGTTTAGGGGGGTAATTGGACCCGTGAAATATAATTGTGCAGTTGGAAATCCGGTAATGGGTTGGGGGCTCATTTGATCATTTTCTCATTAGCAATTCAGCCTTTTAAGGCCCATCCGCAGTCAACAGTGTAGTGAGTTCTCCTATACTTGGCAGATTTTCCTAAAGTAAATGTGTTCAATGCTTAAGACATCAATGTTGAAATCGTTATGCTTAGCTCATCAAAAGCATGTATTTTCTTAATTGTACTGCACAAGGGCTAAACATCAAACCGGCAGAAAGAACAATCATGAGCAAGAATATATAACTGAATTGGATATAAAACACCAAAGCAGTAGCAATTAATGTGGGAATCCCAAGTCTCAGCAACTACAAAATGCATAATGAAGACAATAAAGGTAAACACCAATCGGGCAAAAGAACAATCACGAGCAAGAATATATAAATGAAATGCATATAAAACACAAAATCAGTGATAATTAGTGTGAGAATCCCAAATCTCAGCAACTACAAAATGTATAATGAAAGATAGTAGAAGGTAAATACCAAACGGAATCACAAGCAAGAATATATAACAACTGCATATAAAACACAAAAGCAGAAACAATCACGGACAGAGCCAGCTTATGGTCAGGGAGTTCACCCAAACCCCCTATGGCGAAAAAACGATTAGAATGAAAAATTACCTCGAATTTCCCTAGTCAAATATGAAATTTCATCACCAAATTGATGCATCAACTCGGACTCAAATCACTCCCCTCTAATTTTCCATCAATTGCTCTTACTCTCAAAAAAATGTAATACCTCCATTTCTAAGTCTCTTCTTCTCCTTCTACGCCAAGAGTGAAAATGGGGAGAATGAAAAATTACTCTTATTTAGAAGTGGGAGTTGGGATAGGACGAACACTGCAATTAGATATTGTACCCAAGGTTTTCTTAGTGGTACTATAAGCGTGTACTTATTTATTAGTTATGGATCAACTTTTACTTTTCAGAGGCCTTTTTGCTTAACATGTGTTTTTTTCCCCCTGAAAACTATGTGTATACCAACCAAAGCACTTGCCACTTTTCCTAATACCCAGATGACCACTTTTTCTCTCTCCAACTTTCTGTCATTTCCCCCTTTGCCTTTTCACTTAGATCAATTGCTTTACAATTACAGCTCTCAAATCTATGTTTGTCTCTTCCAATTCACTCTACATCTAAAGGTAAGATCGTTTATGATTAATGTTTGTGGTAATGGTAAAATTTGTGATTTTTTCTTTCAAAGATTTTGGTTGTCTTATTCTTTCTCACCTCTGTTTTTCCTAATTTTTGTTTGTACGGATGTAGTTTCTGTTGGAAATTTTGAATCCAAATCTTTGGCAATTTTCTAATTGATTTTTGATTAGTTTATTGTCAATTATTTTACCTGCATGTTTTACTTTAAGATGCCTCAAATTGAGAGGACTGATTAAAATTTAATAGAGAACTCCATTAGTTTAGTTTGATCGTGATTCTAAATTTCAAGACGGAGACTGTTATATTGAGATGCAGAGAGTTTGTTTCCATTTGTTATCCGAGAATAATAAGCTTTTCTCATTATTTGAGATGCTGAAAGTTTGAATTGAAGAAATTGTGGATTTGTTATACCACGTATGCTCTCATGCATGGTGGTGCCCAGATTTTCATGCCTTTCTTCACTGGTTTTATACCTATTACTTCTAAATTTCTTTGAATGTTTGTGCCTTTTTGCTTTAATTTTAGTTTTTTTACTCTTTCAGATAATCTCTTGCTAGATATATACATGTATGTCATTATGCCTAAGCTGCACATCATCCCATTTAGTGCCTTTTCCCCATTTTTTCTTATAATTTGCTCTTTGAGTTTGCAACTCACTCTACTTATGCCTAAGATACTTGCAATGTTGCAGAGGGTACAACTTTTTGTAGTTGACTTCGTACTTCATCTGTTCACTTTTATGATATAGAAAAGGATGTTTTTCTTTGATTTTGTGCTGTAATCAGTGAAGCCAAATGACGAGAAAGTCCGGAGAATCAGATTCCAAAATCTGATTTTGGAAGACGATTAGGTATTTTCACCTATAGTAATTACATCTAATTTTCTTTGCATAATTATATTACTTCCTCACATCTCTCAAAAAGCTATTAAACTTTACATGAGAAACAAATTAGGATAGTTGTGTATGGTGATGATATTGGACATTATGCAGATAAGCTTCACATACAAGTTTATCTGTGCAGACCAGATTCAACTAGACAACACACATAGATCCTACTTATTCACAAGCAATAAAGCTCATCAACTGGTACCGACTTCTTACTCTTAACTCTCTAGATTTTATACGATTTGAATAGCACATTGAATAATTTATTTCGTGTGATGATAGGGAAAAAAATAAAGATATACTTTTAAGCCATACATTGGGCAGCTTCTCCAGGTCATCCACCCCTCTCATCATGATTTATGTTCACCAAAAGGTTATCCCTATTGCAGATATTACATCACAAACTTCTATGAGTTTCACAGATATATACACTTGCTCAGCTTATTCATGGAATAGAGTAATATAGAGGTAATTTTCATTTTCCTCTGCAATTGAAGTTCCCTACATTGTGGTAAAAATGCTAATATCAAATGATATCAAAAAGTTCTGTGTACTGAAATATTTGGGTTGCAAAAAGAAAAAGCGTACAAAAGATAGAAGGCATTTGAATGCACAAAGTGCAAATGATAGACAACTTTAGTGCCTTAGCATTGTGATATGCCATACACATGAATTCTATTTTGACAAAATTGAGCATATACATGCAATATTTTTAAGTATTAACTCACTATGGTTCCAGTTGTACCTTCCGAGTTGATCTTATTGTTGCCAGTAGCTCGAAAACAACATGTATTTCTGGTGATCTAGCTGAAAAATTTCTCTCCTTGACAGTAGAAGACATATTTGGCACAACCTATGTCAAGGTTTCCTTTATTTATACGTATCAGCATACTTTATACATATTTGTTTGGCTATTTCTGCCACAGTTGTGCAGCCAGTTGAATCATTCCTACCATGTAAACGCCTATAAATATTTATACTAACTTTTTCTCATAAGATATTTAAATCTTACAATTTTTTCTTTTTGTTTTCAGCACCTGCTACTATGCGTTAATCATGTACAACAGATATAGTCGAATAGACTATTCCGCATTCTGCTGAGGAAGTCATCCGGATAAACTCTAACAGTTCTACCCTACATAGAAAAGGAACATGTTTTCCGGTCAAGTATTAACTAGAGGAACGCTAAAAAGGTGAAGCCACTCAGCACAAGCACGGTGGAGATAGTGCCATCAGTTATTGAATCTGAATCTTCACACCAACAAAAATGTTTATAAAAGGGTAGTCAATTAATCATCCTTTAATTTGTTCCAATGCAAAGGGTAGTCCATCAGATTTATGTATCGTACAGGCAAACATACATCTATTCTTGAAAGACAAGCACTACAATTTAGTTACGTTTGGTCGGAATAAGTTTTGTTTCCTCATTTTTTCAAATTTTATATGTTATTGATTGTTCCAATCTATCTCAAACATGCATCTCCCATTCCCTTTTGTTTGTTAGTACATTGGTAAGCAAATGTCATAATAGTTTCCTATATATTTCTCCAGTAAATTCAATGGAAAAATTACTCTTACGATTTCCATTTTCTATCATTTCAGTGAAAATATGATTATTTTTTTATCATCAAAATTTACATAGCTTTATTATCTGATAATGCATCACATAACTTTTGTAATCTTCTGTGTCAGTCATGTGTTATATTTGAATTTTGTTGATCATATAGATTGTTTATTAACATTCAGTTTGTTGTAGTCTCATTTTTTTTCATTTTATTCTTCCTCTCAAGTTCTTTGTCATCTGTATTAGATTAAAAGGAAATTGTGAATGAAATTTGTAATAGTCAGCATCGTGGTATTCTTATTGAATGAGCTATCTTTTTTGGTGCCCGAGATCAACATTGAATTAAGTGGCTATGTCTGAAATTTGAATTGATAAATAGCACTATAAAAGCAAAATAAATTTACATGAATTATGTTGCAACTTTTGCTAAGTTTGTTATCTTCTAACTCCGCTTCTACCCTTATATTTCTAGATGTTTGAGTAGTGTCTAATTGCAGAAACTATATTCCTCATTTTGGTGTTACTGAAAAAGAATAGTTTTTTGGATTCTCAATCTGTATGGAAGATCAATTATTAGGAACTAGGAAGGAGGGAGTAACAAAGATGGTATGCAGGTTTTTCAGCTTTTTTTGTCCCCTAATTCTCCAAATTCAAAGGCAAATGGATATGCCATTTTCAGTTAAGTTTGTGGAAGTGACTTTCATTTAAGTTAACATTCACTATTAAGCTAACTTCACCATGAAACCATCACTCTTTTTGCGGCAAAATTCAGGTATAGTACGTTCTTCATCATTCGTCTGGTCAGTATCTCTCACTCCCTCCTGATAACTTTTCTTCCCCTCAATTGCAATATTATTCTATTTGGTCTAACATATTGCCTCATACTTCGGCGAGGATATATTGGAGAAAAAATGAAATGGGCAGCGCATAGGTGCCTGCCGTATGATACGAAACAAATGTGACAATGAGTCATCTAAAGAATTTGGCGTAATAACTGACACGGTGTTAGAGAAGAGAATAAAATTGTCTTAGTTTGTTGTCATGCTAGAACCATAGTTGATGGTATACTTAAATGTTGAATTGTGAGAGCTAATCGATATAGGAGCCTTGAGTTATATTTAGAATCTCAAAGTTGTTGATATCAAAATGAAATTGTGAATGAACTTAGTTTTTAGTTGAGAACTAAGTGGACTGTTTTCGAGAATATGACGTCAATATTAAATGTGAACTTGAACAAAGTACATTTGTCTTATTTACATAATTAATTTACTCCACCTTAATTTTTCTACCGGCTTATTTTGAGGTGCAACAATTTGTTTTGAAGTTTTATACTAATTTCATCCCTTCTCCATTTGAAGTTTCAGTTCTTCAATTTTGTACAATGTTTGAACTTTAAATCCACATCTTCCAACTTCATTAGTTTGCCTGTGTTTTGCTTATGAAAAAAGTCTTTACTAGAAACATTCATGTCCTAAATTAAATAGGCTTGTGAAATACTTGGTGAAAATTGGATTGAACTATAAAGTTATTGCTTTGCATGAGTAGCATGTCAATCAGGTACTCAAGTTATATAATAAATTGGGAACACCAATTGAATTCTTACAAAGACTACTCACTTTTTGTTTCTGTCTTTGCAAGAGAATTATACATCTACGTACGACAAAGTGAAAGGAGACAAGACTCAACCAGTTATTGTTTCAGCAAATGATCGAGCCATACAGGCAATAGAAGCTATGGATAATATTCTTCCTTTTTATATTTCAGGTGGGGAATTTATCTTTTTCTATCTCCAAAGAACTACTATATACATTCCATTGTATGCGACCTGATTCATAATATGAATAAATGTATATATTTTTAAAAACTAAATAAAAAGTATTATAAGTCATCATGATTAACAACTCAAAATATTTTTAATCTATTTGACAAAGTCATGTTCAAAGAAAGCATATTTAACTCTCCCAATAGTAACTAGATCATAGAAGGGAAACTGGAGGAGTATAAGCTTTGCATGACCCTTATTCTATTTGTTTTTGTATTGTTGAGTAGTACTTGCAATTTGTGTAATGTCAAGGATTAAAATATTTTTTTGTATTCTTTTGATATGTTAAGAGTGAATAGAGGAGATAACTCCAATGTTGAGGTAATTAAAAGTCGTTACTCTTCAGCTGAATGTATATGGTGAGACTTCAGTTTGACGACGAATTCGCACTTAGCTGATCAACAGTTAAAACATATTTGTTAGTTTGAATGTCCATGACAGTTACTTTGTTACTTGGAGAATCAAAGAATGTCACACCCCAAATCCGGATGTGATGGCACGTGTCCATTTCCCACAGGACACGTCAGCCTAACCCAACCACAACGATAGAGAAGTAGAAATACGAGAATAAAAGATAATAAATAAGCGGAAGACTTTAATTAAGACTCAACACTACCCAGAATTTGGTTGTCACATGTACAAACCTCTAAATACAGAATTCGAATAAAAATATACAAGTCTCAGAGTATAGTTCTCGAATAGAACAAAACTGAAAGTAAAGATAACTCAAGGGCATGTCTGGAATGAACCGCTACCTCTTGAGTATGTCCTGAAGCTCAATCTGCTAAAGAAACTACTAAGCCGAATTTGAGAGAGCTGTCAACCTACACAATTGTGTAGAAGCAAGGGTGAGTACCGAAAACCACAGGTACTCGCAAGTAACTTTAAACTAAGCAAAACTAGCAGCTACAAACAACTCCTTTCAATCCCAACCGAACCACCGAAACTTC
Organism: Solanum tacnaense; assembly: GCA_029582525.1. Taxonomy (NCBI): domain Eukaryota; kingdom Viridiplantae; phylum Streptophyta; class Magnoliopsida; order Solanales; family Solanaceae; genus Solanum; species Solanum tacnaense. The sequence continues at coordinate 184 of JAJOOD010028119.1, read as the reverse complement.
AATCTAGCAGCAAACCAACCAACCTATACTAAACAGATCATATTCAACAGCCAGAACCAATAGTATATCCTCATCAACCTCAAATTAACAAATAAGAGCAAGTAGATCAAATTCCACATAAGAAGGGTAAACCGATACAATCCACACATCACAGACAAAGATAAGGCAAATGCGATGCAAAATG
>JAJOOD010027717.1:0-26779 GCA_029582525.1 Solanum tacnaense | reverse complement strand
TAAACAAGTTTCCGGTAACTTCCGAAGCACATTTTTAAGAACTTTTTGGGTCAAATTCAAATATAATCATTTCATTAAGTTCTCGACTCCAAACTCACATGTGAGGCTCTAGTTTCACTCTATCATTTTCCGAGTCATTACAGGTGCAGGCTTGGAGCATGACACACACTTCACCTCAAGTCACCCACCTTTTTCTGCTGCCGACTCTACCATCTAAGTCTTTATATCCTCATATCAAATCATAGCCTAACTCATGTCTATCACATAGAGAATCAGCCCACCTCCTTGATCTCTCATGCCAACACCTTACCTTAACCACAGTGATTAATTAACCTTTCAAAGACACTTCATCCAATTTTAAGCATCAACGGTTGTTAATCATTATAAAACACAACTAAATGTGTTGGGGTCGAATCCCACAAGGAGCGGTACGTGTTTAAGATTCCATTGGGAAGTATGAATATGGTCAAATCAATCAAAGGAATAAACATAATCGAATAAAGACATCATTCAAATTAAAGGGTGACACGAGTTCCAAATGGGGGGGGGGGTTGTTTTGATTATCAACTACGAACAACAACAAACAATACGAAATAATAATAATGGGACGGGTTCTTTAGATGTGATTGATTATAGGCTAATGTAGGCATATGGGTAATTGCAACTATTAGAAAATAGCTCGATATTAGTGACTAGGCTAGGCTATAGTAGAGGTAAATTTTCTCTCAAACAATTTACCCCGAATCAAGTAATTTCTTTCTAACATCAACAAGCATGCAAAATAAGACCAGCCCATACCTTAATCCATTCACTCTCTCGAGCTGAATGTGTGGGATAGGGTTTAAGATTCACTCTCTCGAGCAGAACCCAGGTCAACAAAATACCCACAAACCATCAATCAAAAACCTTAGTTCTAAAACATCTCTCTCGAGTAAGCCAAAAACAAAAAGCTAGAACTGCATTTGCAACTACAATTCTTAAACTATACCACAATTAATGATTAAACTCACTTCTAAATAGCATTTAAACTAACAATTAACAATACCCATAAGCTAAATCAGCCCATAATCACATAATCACACCCCAAGAATTGGGGTTTTAGCTAGACATCATAAAAAGGTAAAAACCGTTACCAAATTAAATATCCATCAACTAGATAAGAGTGATTTTGTTCTTACAATGCTCTAATTTAAAGATTTTAAAAGACCCACTTCCAATTTCTCAAAAGTAAATCTCTTCAATCCTTCAAAGCTTAGGAAAAACAATAGAAAACTGTCTCTAGATGCTAAAAACTTAATAAAAGATTGTTCTACAGAGTAATTGATACTAAACTATATGTTAAAAAATGTATTTATAGTCGCCCAAAATAATCTACGAAAGCTCATTCAGAGATGTAAGTCGGGCTACCCGAATCACTCAGCGGGCCACCCTTTGGTCACTTTCATCGCCCTTCTGCCTTGACATTCAGCATCCTCAAGGTCTGTAACTTTGGGCGATCTAGCACTACATCGCAGAACTACTCAGCGATCCACCGACTGCTCATTTCTCTTGCCGACGAGGTTTCTTTCCTCAGGGCTTGGCACACTGAAACTTTAGGCGGTTAGATATCCACTCGGTGATTTGCCAAGTGAACTTGCCGATCACTGAACTGCCTTTCTTTATCCTTTCAGGCTGTTTTGTTCTTTTTTGCTTGTTAGTTTCCTTGTTTGTTCCTTAACCCATATAGCTGAAAATCAAGGGTTTTACATCAGTTATTGGAACAAGTTAAGCATTTGAGGACACTAATTCTATATAATCAAAGCCCTAAATGAGTCCAAATCTCGGACTCATCAATACCCCCAACTCAAACTTTTGCTTGTCCTCAAGTAAAACTCAAGTTCAGCACTTCAAAAAGGATGTCTCAAAAAGTACTACAAAAGTCTCAATCATGAATGCACACAACAAGACTCAACTTAGTCATGCAAGGATCAATTGTGCACTCAAAGATTCAAGTTGTGACTCACCATTATCAAAGGTACTCAAGTTCACAATACTTGCTTCAAATGCAAGTTCAAGCTCAACAAAGGTAGTCAAATGCCCTCACAATAAATATGATTTCATATTCACACACAATCCTTCAACAATTTATAATTTCAGAATTACATACAACTCTCACACTCACAAAGATGAACACAAGCATGACTTCACCCATAGGTTTGCCCGTGTATTCCAATCAACATTCCTTTCAGCTTGCTCAAGATCGAAAAGGTGTTTTCAAGGTTTGTAACGGGGATGAGTGTAAACGTATGGTCATTTGGGCTCAGTGGCTTCTATCCTTATGAAATGTGGTATGAAAATCATTTTCCCTCCTTTCTTCAGCAGTTTTACTCATGCTCAAAATTCTCCCCATTATTCACTTCCCATGGAATACTGGACTCCCCATTTCTTTTACAAGTTTCACAACATTATTTCACAACTTTTTCATTCTTTTTCTTTTGCTTTCTTCTTTTCATTCTCTCTTTTTTTATATTGAGAGGTTCCATCTTTTTCAAGTACATGGATCAAGGGGGACTTCTTCACACTTCTTGATTTACCTACTCTTTTCACCACACCCCCAACTTAGGGCCTAAGTTGGCTATTAAATAAAAAACCACACTTCATGAGGATTATGGATGAATGGATAAATAGGGGTCTCGATTGCTCAAGTTTCATCCAAGAAAAGGATAAGGCTCAAAAGGGGTTCAAGAAAAATTCACACATCTGACAAGGTTAGCCACAAAAGAGGTATATTGTCAAATTGTTTCACTCTACAAAAATTGTTGCCTAAGATCATTTCAAGAGCTTGCATCACTTAGTCAACCGGACCAACGGGGAAAATTCTAGGTGTCATCACACAAGGTTCACAGTAAGCTCATCACACAAGGCATTGGCACCAATATCAAACGAGCCTCCACACTGTAGCTAGTGTGCAATGTTCATCACAAAAGACTCCATTGGATAACTTGCTAGTCACAACGAGATGCAAAAAGTCCATATATTGTCTATGCAACTTCATTTGGCCTCATCGTAGCCGCATATTCAATTTTGTTAGATTAAGAGCACTATTCAAGTCATCGGTATTGATCATAACCGATACTCAAATTTGCACAAGAACATCCACATTCAAACCTAACAAGGGTGGAATTTTTTTTTAGATGGGTTAAAAACCATTTTCATTCATAACAAGGGGCCATAAGCTCAAACATCCACAAAACAATATCAATACCTAATTTTGAAAGACAAAAACCCAATATATACAAAATACAGTCACAAGAGGTAGGTATGGAAATATATCACCCCACCACAAACAAAAAATACAGTTGTCCACAAATGTAACAAACTAATAAAAATGACAGAGAGGGAGCTAAAGAAGGGTCCTGTCTACACATTCGCTCCATTTGTCGGGGCATCAATGCCCGATGTCACATCAGTACTAGCTCCACCAGAACCTGCCATAGGTGTATATGCCAATCAAATATGCACGGTTGAATCCACCATAGCCTCATCAACCTTTGTAAGGCCTTCATAATTGGCCTCCTCATCGACACTAAGTTTCTCCTCATCAGTCTCAGCCTCGGACTCAGTAGCAGCCGCCTCATCAGCTCGAACATCATCTCTGGTGGTAGTCGGAGGCACATCTGTATAAGCTGGCATGTCGGAGATCTACACAGTCCCAAAAATAATGGACAAATCTTTGGACTTCAGATGGTCCACGTCCTTCCTAATCTCAGCAATTGCGGCCTTTAGGGTCGTCACCTTATCAGTGCCCCCTGGCCTCGCTCACACACCGTTATCCTTGTCGCAACGGATTTAATAGACACACTAAGGGGTGTAACAAGAACAGTAAGAGCCCTCTCAATCATCCCAAGAACTGTGGCCTCAATCCTGCAGGCATGCATATCAGCAGAATGTGCTAGTTGCCCTATCAGTAGTATCGTCGCCTGGTTGAGTGGAGGTCGGGAGGCAATGGCACTAGCAGCAGACCTAGGAGCCAGGGGAGCAGTAGAGGAACTCGGAGTCATCGAAGGGGAACCACTACATATACCTGAATGCCTAGGGGACAGAGTAGGCAATACTGCCTCTGTAAGTAGTGTCTCAGTATCAATAGCCGGGGAAATATCCACTGGGGTTGCCTTCTTCTTCTCAGCCTCATCTTTCAAATACTAAGCCTTAATGTGCCAGATGTCGGTGAAGATGTGGGAATTACTTCCACGTCCTTTTTCGCATTAAGGGGCACTCGGGCTTGCCTGCACAGCTCGGTGATCAACACCGAAAAGGAAGAGAGGTTTGATGTTGCCTTGCCCTCATGCCCATCTCTTGGCCAATGATTATACCCAAGTTTAGACTTGTCCCATCGATGATGCAACCAAGAAAAGCTGTCTTTGTGTGGCGGAGGATGGACTCATTCTGGGATGGCATGCTCGAACTAGGGATGAAGCCAAACCAGTACATTGCGGCTACATTGACGTCCTTCTTTTCTGTGGGTTCTCCAGCCTCGATCCACCTAGCAGTACAGTCAGATAACAGAGGTGCCAATCACTTTTTCATCGTCTCCAAAGATTTTGACTTGATCATGAATTGATAGTCATCAAAAATATCTTCTGTACACTCCAGAACTGCATTAATATCCTCGTTATCACACTTGACCTTCTTACCCCTTAAAACCACATAATCGACCGGTTTGAAGGTTCCAGCCTTCCTCTTTCGTTGAGGCACCAAAGCTTCGTAGTTGGTGTAGAACTCCAAGACCCAATTAGGATTGTAAGGGCCACAGGGTTTGGTAAATATCTAGAACTTTTGGGATTTGAATGTGCTCCAGATTTTTGGGTATCTGTCCACCACACTGTCTATGGACAACCATTTCTCCTCAATGATGGTCCTCAACCCCTCAGTCTTTAATCTGTTCATGGACCGGGGAGGAGGACGCTCTGCAGGTGGTGCTGGGACCCCTCCCAGGTATGGGACATAAGGAGTTGTATGGGTCTCAGGCACCCTTATACTAGATGGATCATGCATCATTTTGGAACACAACTCAACTCTCCGGGCCAATAGCAACTCCTCATCCTCAGGCTCAGAGATGGCAGCCGGATGGTATTGTTGCTTACCCTCACTGTCAAAAGAGGTGCGGTGAGTGGCGTATATTCCTTCACTGTCAGAGCTGACCTCCAGTGACTCAGGATTTGGTGCCTTTCCTTTGCCTTTACCCTTCCCACCTGTGGTAGGAAGTTTTGTAGCCTTTGTTTTGGATGCAGCTGCATCCTCATTGATTGTGATTCTCTTTTCCCTCATGCGGGGTGGAATGTCTCAGCCTGCTACTTTTGGTCTAGCCATACCTGCAAAACACACCAAAATGCGTTAGAAACAATCCAAGAAAAATCGCAGAAATCAAGTTGCAAAAAGACTCACCAAACCGATCGGCGAGTCGCCGAGTCACATAGGCGAGCCAGATCGAGCTCGCCAAAAAGACTGGAGCACAAACAACCCAGAAAAATGGCATGTCTGCAATGTTCAGGGCCTTTCGGCGAGAACAAACTAGCCCGCCAAAAGTTACAGTATGTTTTGGGGGTTAAGGGCACAGAAAAGGTGATCAAGGGAGATTTTTGGCGAGTCGCCGAGTTCACTCGGCGAGCTCAGGCTTCTCGCCGAAAGTCACAGAACCAAACTCAACCAATTCATCAAATCAAAGGTGATCTAGGGAGATTTTGGTTAACTGCCGAGTGGTTCGGCAAGCTTGACCCAGCTCGCCAAACTGCCCAACGTGCCTATTTTGAACCCCAACTCCCAAAATCAAACCTGCATCCCTCGAAAACAAGATCAAACCACATAAAAATTCAATTAAGCTCAGACCCATATCACCCATGCCACCGAGATACTCAGACATCCCCCGGTTTTGCCAAAATTGGCCATTTGACGACTTTAGCCCTTAAAATGACGTCAAATGCTCTATCATTGGGCAAAGCACATAATTTAGCACAATTTGGGTTACTCAAACTTCACCCGACTAGACCCAACAATAATTTAACGCAACCCACCAGTTTATGATCAATTTTAAAGCACGACATTTTGGAAATCAACCATTTAGGCAATTAGGGCACAATTACAAGAATACGAAAGGCAACTAGCACACATTTATGATTTCAGAGAGGCCCAGCACACATCAATAAGAAGTAAACAATTGCATTTGAGTTTAACCGCTATTTAAGAGTTCAAGTTTCGGAAAACCAACCTTTAATGTCGAATTCAGATTTTGTAATGCTAGGCGGTAAATAATTCAAACTCCGAACACAAGATCATTGACCAAAAAGCGATAATATGAAAGAATATTGAAAATTTATAAAGTGCGGGTGTGATTGTATGATGTTAAAAGTGAGGGAATGTGAAAGAATTGGAAATTTTAAACCTTTGGCCTTTGAAAAACCATCCAATTCGCGCCCTTTCGGCGATGTTAGTCGTCCTCGCTGATCCACTCGGCGACACGCCAAGTGGCGAATTATCTTGCCGAGTTTTACAAGACCTCCTGTTAATTTTGGGGTCCAAACGGTGGACAAAGTCAGGCTCGCCGACCTATTCGGCGAGTCCCCGACTCATCCATGAGCCTACCGAGTTTTACAGAGTCCATACTTATATTTTCTTGAGTCCAATGGCAGTCCAAGTTGGGCTCGCCAACCTGCACATTTTCAAACAAATTCCACACTTCAACTTGCACAATTAACACCCGTTATTCAAAATCAAACACAAAGCAATAAAAAACATGGGTTGCCTCCCAAGAAGCACCTTAGTTAACGTCATGGTACGACCCAAGTCCCCACTCAAGCTTCATTTTTGGGATTTGTCATAGTATCACTAGGCAATCCCCCTTGTTGTCTGGGGTTAAGATGCGAAGAAATCTGACCCATTTGGGTGTCCAACTGTTTGATAGGGACGAAATGAGAGGTCACCGTCTGGTTGAGAGTCGATACATCTTCCTTCATCTCCCTCAACACTTTATCGGACCCTTGAAAATTTTTTAGAATACGTGAGAGAATATACTCAGTCGGGCCTGCGTCGGAATCTTTGGGCTTTTGACGCACGTGGGGAGGAACATACTTATCCTTCTCCACATCTCTTTCCTTCCAAGTGGCATTTCGATCCCTCCACTCTCTATCATCTCCATCCCTCATCTCTATTCGAACTTTCGTTAGCACCCTGCCTTGGGTAGTTTGCACGATAACCTCCTTTTTGGTTGTCTAGGAAGTTCACTTTCTTATTGTACAGCGGTTCAAACTTGGCCTCATCGAGGTTTACACACCCAACAACCACAACATTTACACTTCTAGAACCAACACCCATGATATTTTTGGGTAAAATTTCAAGTTGGGTCATCATCTTTGCCATGTTTTAGTCCCTCTCTTGATCCTTCTCAAGCTGCTCCTTTGTTAATTTAAGAGTGAGAGGGGAGACTCTTCACGGGTGTACCATGCCCGGTTAATTTTGGTCATACCATCCAAGAGTTGGGCTACTATAATGTAAGGTTGTTGCATTACACCTCCCGGAGAAAGTTGATCAGCCACTCCCTTGTTCACCAAATCAAGGCTTCTGTAAAAGTACTGCAGCAAGACATTTCGGGCAATCAATTAGTTGGGCATTGCAGCACTAACTTCTTTAATCTTAGCCAAGTCTCATGGATTGGCTCACCCTCCAAACACTTGAAGCTTTGATACTGTCTCTAAGTGTCATCATCTTCCAAGGAGGGAAAAAATGCACTTGGAATGCGGTGACAAGCTTTTCCCACGAAGTGATACAATCTCTTGGAAACTCTGCCTACCACTTACATGTTTCTCCCATTAGAGAAAATGGGAACAAACTCAACCGTACCGACTCTTGGAATATGTTCTTAAAGGAGAACAGCCTGCAAACATCAACAAAGTTCCTTATATGATCATGGGGATCCTCATGAGGCAACCCACCAAACAACCCTTTCAATTGCAAGAGCTGCAACATGGTGCTTGTAATGTGGAACACATCGTTCCCTTCAGCCCGAGGCAAGTGAATGGCACCAATTCCACCCACTAGATTTGTGTCATTGACATCATTGAGGTTTGCGATGCCATCTTGGTTGCCCACTTGGTTGCCCACTTGGCTACTATTGCTTCCATTGACACTCATTTCCTCTGTTACAAAGAGCAACACAGAAATCAAAACTAAAAGTAGGTAGATTCAACTATGACTAAAAAGAACAAAATTCAACTTCACCAAAATGAATCTCAACCATCACCACTCCTCAGTAGCGGCACCATTTTGATTAATTAACGTTTCGAAGACACTTCATCCAATTTTAAGAGTTAACGATCGTTAATCAGTATAAAACCCAACTAAATGAGTTGGGGTCGAATCCCACAGGAAGCGGTACGCGTTTAAGATTTAATTGGGAAGTATGAACATGGTCAAATCAGTCATAGAATAAACATTATCGAATAAAGACATCATTCAAATTATGGGATGACACGAGTGTCAAATGAGGGGTTTTGGTTTTGATTATCAACAACGAACAACAGCAAACAATATGAAATAGCAATAATGAGACAGGTTCTTGGGATATGATCGATTATAGGCTGATGTAGGTATATGGGTAATTGTAACTATTAGAAAATAGTCAGATATTAGTGAGTAGGCTAGGGTATAGTGGAGGTAAATTTTCTCTCGAACAATTTACATCGAATCAAGTGATTTCTCTTGAACATCAACAGCCATGCAAAATAACACCAACCCACACCTTAATCCGTTCACTCTCTCAAGATGAATGTGTGAGATTGGGTTAAGAATTCACTCTCTCGAGCTGAACCCAGGTTAACCCAATACCCACAAACCTTCAATCAAAAACCTTACTGCTTAAACCTCTCTCTCCAGCAAGAAAAGAACACAAAACTAGAACTGCATTTGCAACTACAATTCTTAAACTAAACCACAATTAATGGTTAAAATCACTTCTAAATAGCATTTAAACTAACAATTAGCAATACCCATAAGCTAAATCAGCCCATAACCACATAATCACACCCCAAGAATTGAGGGTTTAGCTAGACATCATAAAAAGGTAAAACCGTTACCAAATTGACTATCCATCAACTGGGTAAGAGTGATTTCTTCTTTACAATGCTTTAATTTGAATATTCTGAAAGACGCACTTCCAATTTCTCAAAAGTGAATTTCTTCAATCCTTCAAAGCGTAGGAAAAACTAGCGAAAACTGTTTTCACATGCTAAAAACATAATAAAAGATTGTTCTAAAGAGTAATTGATACTAAACTAAATGTTCAAAAATGTATTTATAGTCGCTGAAAATAAGCTACGAAAGCTCATTCAGTGAAGAAAGTCGGGCTCCACCAACCACTCGGCGAGTAGCCCTTTGGTCACTTCCATCGCCATTCTGCCTTGGCATTCAGCATCCTCAAGGTTTCTAACTTTGGGCGATCTAGCACTGCATCGCGAAACTACTCGGCGATCCACTGACTGCTCATTTCTCTCGCCGACTAGGTTTCTTTCCTTAGGGCACACTGAAACTTTAGGCGGTCAGATAGCCATACGGCGATTCGCCAAGTGAACTTGGCGATCACCTGGCTTCATTTCTTCATCCTTTCAGCCTGTTTTGTTCATTTTTGCTTGTTAGTGTCCTTGCTTTGTTCCTCAATCCATAAACCTGAAAATCAAGGGTTTTACATCAGTTATTGACACAAATTAAGTATTTGACAACACAAATTCTATATAAACAAAGCCCTAAATGAGTCCAAATCTCGAACTCATCACACACCCTAGTTATATAAGATATAAATAGGTATAAAAAAGTAGAATAAAAAAGCCCGGACTTGCAATCCTCACATTGACTTAGAACATACACCTAGTCACACCTACTTGATTACACTGTTCTAGTAACTCGACAATAACCCATGTTGTCTCATGAAACCCACACACAAATTGTTAGTGTACCTATGTGGTAACCATTTCCATTGTTAGTGTACTGACGTGATATTTGATTCAATAACAATATTTATCAGTGTGATACTCGATCCAAATAAATATATGTACCATTGTGGTACCCGATTCAATAATATATATGTACTTGTATCCTATTAAGACTCCTCTCCCCACCCCGCGTCCATACCTTACTCTTCCTCCATCCGTGCAAAATCCAAATTATTCTCGTCGTTTTAAAACAAATGACTTATTTTCTTTTTTAGTTTTTTCAAAAAAAATATGATTGTTTTTCTTTTTTCGTAATACTTTAATTTTAATTAGTGAATTTATCCGTGCTTCACACGGTTAAAAAGGAATAATTAAAGTTCAATAATTTTATTAAAATATTATATAAAATAAGAATTATTTATAATATGTGCATAAATATTACACATATGTCTAGACGTATAAGTGATTTCATAAAAAAAATGTTTCGTTTGTAGTTATATGAGTCCCAACAAAGTCAAAACTTGTTATATTGGATAAAAAAATTATAAACTTACGATAATAAAAAAATCATATAAAATATAAAAAAAAGAAAATTATGGGGAGAATAGAAATAAAAATAAATAAATAAAAAATGCAACATCATTCTTATGATCTTAATCATTAAAACAATACAAGACAAAATACAAAATTAATGCACATTTTTTCAAACTCTTGTCTACATTCATTCCCACAAGCCGATCATCATTCAATATCCTTCACTCTCAAGTCAAATTTAGACATGACTATAAGAAGTATGTACTAAAAATATAATAACTCTAATGTGATCATATCTACAAAGTCTTACAATGCCTTTATTTGTAGGATTACAATACGAATACCGAAACAATATCATGACTATCAATTATTTTAAGATATTTTTATTCTTTATGGGGGAAAATAAAAGGCCAAAGTAGTAAAAAAATTGGATTTTAAATTTTATTAAATAAATGTACAATAATATTGTTGAACCTTGGTTAGTAGTTAGTATTGTTACACACAAAGATACAATAACTAATTTGCATCTAAACAAAAATACAGACTTGCAATAATAAAAAATTATACAAATTCAAAGTAAAGAAGTTATATTGATAAAACAAAAACACACACATCTTCCTTAGAACCTTATCATAATAAAATAGATAAAAAAAAAATATGAATATAAAATAAGTGCCTAGTTTTTTGAACTCTTAGCCGACAACCTTTTTGTCAAATTAATCAACATTCAAGAGTCTTCTTCATTGTCTCAAGTTAACGCATGCATTTTATAATAAAAGTATACTACAAATAACAATGAAATATAAAAAATAATCTTGAGTTGGAATTTCATGAAACAAAAAACATTTGAATTTATATTGACAAAAATTGAGAAATATCATAAAGTATCTTAAATTTTATAATTTAATATTTTGGAGTTATGAATATGAAAAGTTAAAAGTCATGAAATTAATGAGATTATTAATAGTAGAAGTTGGGATAAGACATAAGTACCCCCTAGAATATGACAGAAATGCTAGAGATGGACCTAAACTTAACTACGGTCCTATTTCCTTATTAGCCCCCCCCCCCCACCCCAATAGAATAATTTTAAATGCAATATATACACCACAAACGCTGACATGACATAGAGAGTGTGCACACTCTCTTGAAGGCAAGTGATGAGTGCACAAATTGAACACGTGTTATTTTTTTATTGGTAACTTTATAATTAGTTAGTACACATATTTTTTTATATTAAAACTTATATCTATTCAATTATTTTTGTTTCTTTCTTTGTAAAATATTTATTTTAATTTCTTTCTCACTTTAAACTTTTTTAATTAATTTATTATCTTTTCACTTTTAATTAATTTTAAAAAACTATGTGCAGTGTTTTAAAAGGTGGGGGCGTGAGGCGAAGCGTTTTACTTAGTATAGGGCGAGGTGCATGTAAGCCTTGAGACATGGGGCGTAAGCCCTACAGATCTTTAAATTTTTAATTTACAATATAGTATAATAATATAATAACACAAAATTAAAATAATACATCAATAGTTTGAGATAATTACACACATAATTAAGGAAACTCATAGAAAATAAAACTTCTAACATGAATACACTATTATAAATAATCTAATATCTTCACTTTCTAATAATAAAAGAATCATTATTTCAAAAAATAAAAATTATTATACTATACAATTTAGCCGCTATAAGAAAATAATCAATAAAACTTACTACTATTATAATAAAAACAACACTCTATCATGAATAAAAATCAAATTAGTTTCAAATAGCTAAATAAAATGTGATAGATTTGAGACATATCACAAAACTAAGAAGACCAATGATATGTGAAAAAGTAATATTTCGCTATGTATTTTTAAAGAAATTACGTACTAAATAATTACCTTCTTAATGTTACCAAATAGTAAAGATATGATACTACAACTTTTTATTTGAGTTACTCACAATCTTCTTATCTATAGATTAAAAAATTATTACGTATCATTCAATTATTCAAAAATTACGAGGTCAACAATGTTAACTAAAGATTTTAACACATAATTTTTGTAAGATCTATTAGGCGAGCCTCGAGCGTTGGGTGTTGGACGTGCTTAGGGCGTACAATCGGGCGCTTAGGGCGTAAATCTTACAGAACTAAGTCCCACAGTTGAGTTTCAGGGCGTTTTGCTAGACTCCCACCCCAAGGCGAGCCCCGAGGCGAGTCCCAACAAAGTTTTTAAAAACACTGACTATGTGTATTCTTTTTTTTAAAATAATTTAAAAGAGTCCTTTAATTTTAACAATTTAATTTTTTTATGTTTTATTTGATTTTCTTCACTTATTTGATATTCATTCAAAATTAACTTAATATAAATACAAGACATTTGGAATTAAATTTGAAATAAAAATGAAAACGAAAGACAAAGGAAATAAAATCAATAGAAAAATAAATGAGAAAAGACAATGAATGAAGGTAAGAAAAATAAGTTTTGATACAAAGTAAAAAATTTGTGTATTAGCTTAATTGAAATACAAGATAAAGAAAATAAGAATATTTTTTTTACCAAGCTGCTCTGTCGACATGTGTGCTTGCTCATAAGGCTAGTCTTGTCATTTCACTTTTTAGATTAAATGTATTTCTCCATTTTTACACAAAAACCACACCTTTCATCCTCCACTTTTTAGCTTAACAAGAGTCCCTCCAATTTTATTCGAGAGAAAACCATAGCTTCCATCTTGCGCCACCTCAGTTGCTTCCGGTTCTGCTTGCTGAAGTTTATCTGCTTGCTTATGCTCTATGCCGCTTCTTCGATCCAAGTGAGTATCTTCTGAATAGAAGAACCCAAGTTCTGGAAAAAAAACCTAACCCAACATTTTTGCCTTTTAACTTTAAAAAATATAAAATTGGATGTTAAAATTTTGATTTTTTATACCTTTACTCAGCCGCAATTTCTGATTGTCCTTAGTTTTTGGAGTTTCATATATACACGGTTGGTGATTTTTTCTTCTCGGGAGAACCCAGCTACCTCAAAATATCTAATCCACCATTTTCGGGCATTGATATAGTAAAAAATAGAATGGTGAGATTTCACTTATTTATGCCTCTACTATGACACAATTTACTGATTGTTCTTGGTTTCCAAGATTTTTTGTATTTTCATTGTTTGTGTCTTAAGTGTTCCTATTTGTCCCTAATCCTACACTCAGTAGTTATTTGAAAAAAGAATCATATATCTCCTTCAATCCTTCTCATGTGCTTAAAAAACTTTGCTCTTGAAATATCATCCCAGTCATGTGTTGTAATGATAGCTTTTCCTTTTCAACTTAACTCTGCTTTGTAAGATTGAATAAGTCGAAATATTTAATATTGTTATGTTCAAAGGCTTACTACCTCTTTAATTAGTTCTTGAATACAAGTAACATTAAGGGGTGTCAAATGGATGGGTTGACCTGATATTATGTTAGCTGAATGAGCTAAATCAACAAATGAGCGTTTTGTAACCCGAAAAGTTCATCTTAGCAGATTAGTACTAGCTAACATTAGATAGGCACAACACAACACTAAATGAACACAACACACAAAAGATATTTCTAGTAAAACACGACAATATGCAGCACCACAGAATAACCAAATTAGACCAGATTACACTAGCTTTCAATTGAGCATTTTCATCCATGCATACATGTCATGTCTATGTGTTGGCAATTTCTTGGCTGCCTTTATGCAGATGACACATTCAGATCAAAAGAACAAACGTCCATGTTTGTGGAATACAAACGCTGAAATGAAATTCAGTCGGCGCAAAAATTATAATAAAATGTTGCCATCTCAGAAAGAGACATTATTATTACAAAGGCTCACAAGAGACCTCGAGTGAACAAGACGTCTTCTACATGTTTTTTCCTTCAATAACTTTGTCAAGTAAATATCTTCAACTTTTGATTCACCGCTTAATGGGAACAATCCTCTCATAATAAGAGAACCTTATGTTACATCAACAAAAGGTTAGTGTTGGAAAGTATGCGTCCACTACTGATCACAGGACCAGGTCCCCTGACAATATAATAGTGCAGAAAATACATAGCTCAAAGTAAATCAGGCACAATGATTTTACGTGAAAATCCCCTTGCTAAAGGGCGGTGAAAACCACGCCCTATATTCACAGGATTTCAACCCAAACTCCATTTTATTCAAACAGAGCAAAGTTTCAGATTACAAATTCTTGCAACCTAGGAATTAAAACTCTTTAATCCCTTCACCCTACTGTAGAAATGATAACGCTCAACTACACTTCATCCAATTCTAAGTGTAGGCGATCACAATATAGTATAAACCCAATGAAGATTTGGGGTCGATCACATAGGGAGTGATACGGTGGAGAATTCAATTAGAAAAAGAGAGACGTGTTCTAATAGATTGTAGGAATAGAATTTATCGAAACCAGTACAGCTAATTAATTGGGTTGAAAACTAGTGTCAAATGGGGGTAATTGGATTTGTCAAATAAAAACTACGAAAACAGGGGAGTATTCAAGTAGAGACAGATCCTTGGGTGTATGATCGATTAATAGCCAATTTCACTATACGGGTGATTACTAATTACTAAAAATCTATGAGTCTAAGTGGGTAGGCTAGGGTTTAGATGTGATAGCCATCTCTCGATCAACTATAACAATTTAAGCAAGTTCTCTCGAACCTCGAGAAGTATGACAATTATGAACATCTCAAAACCTCAATTAATCTACTCTCTCGAGATAGATTGGTAGGATCCGATTCAGACTCACTTCCTCAAGATGAACCCACAACAACCCAATCACTATAATAATCAATTGATAACATTAATTCTATAAATTATTTCTCAAGCAAGCAAATAATACTATACTAGAATTGCATTTGTAACTACAATTAAAGAATTAAACTCAGTTATCAATCGAACCGACTTCGAATCAACAATTAAATAATTAATTACTAACACACATAAGCTAATTGAGACAATTAATCAGGTAGTCACACCTCCAAGAATGAGGGTCTTAGCCACGCATTATAAAAATCAACAAAATATTACCAACTATGTTCTCCATAAGCTGGGTAACGAAATTAGAGTCTTCACACTGCTTGAAATCAACTTAAAATAAAAACCCAACTTCAAATTCTACTCAAAAACTACTAAAAATAGCATATGGATCTAAAACCCAAAGATAAAAATGTTTGAGAATCCCTTTTTCTATTGTCAAAAATCAATTTATACGTTTCAAGATTTTTGCCTTCGGGGTCATTCGGCGGAATAAGTCGGGCATCATCACCCAGCTCGGCGACGCACCAAATGCTCCTATGCATTGCCTTCTTAGCTTGAGTCTTTACCCTTTCTGTGTTGTGATTTTAGGCGAGCGAAGTCGGGCTAGCCAACCTTGTTGGTGATGCGTCATTTGTCCCTTTTCATCGCCGCTTTTACTTACATCTTCACTAGTCATCCTATAACTTTAGGCGGGCCGAATCCCCTTCGCCGATCCAATCGGTGTGTCACCGAATTGTACCTTCAATCGCCCAGTTGCCTTTTATCTAAGGGCTGGTACACTGTAACTTTAGGGGAGCTGGAGGGCCACTCGGTAAGTCGCCAAGTGCTCTCGCCGATTGTTACCCTTGCCTTTCTTCAAGTATTTCAGCTTTTCTGCTCCTTTTTGCCCGGTAATGTCCTTGCCTTGCTCTTTTGCCTTCATAACTGCAAATAAGCACTTTAACATCAGTTTAGATCATCAAATAGGCATTAAGGACACTAATACTATGAGTAATAAGCCCTAAATGAGTTGAAATCCCAGACTCATCAACACCCCCAACTTACACTTTTGCTTGTCCTCAAGGATGTCTACAACTAGTGCTACTCAAGACTCAACATGAATGCACACAAGAGGTTCAAACTACTGATGCAATGTTCAATTGTGTACTATAAGTTTCAAACTATGACTAACCATTATCAAATAGAACTCAAACCCACAATGCTTGCTTCAAATGAAAAGATCATCATGTTTTCAGAATTTAGGAATCAAAATCCACCCTCATACTCTCAAAGACAAGCACATGCATGACTCTACCCATAGGCTTGCCCGAATTTTCCAATCGACATAATTTTCAGCTCACTCAAGATCACAAAGGCCTTTCAAGGCTTTTAACAGGGCAGAGGGTAAATGTATTATTATTTTGGTTTAGTGACTTCTACCTTCATGAAGCATGGCCTGCATTTCACTTTTTCTCCTTCTCTTGCACACTTTATGATTTTCACAATCCCCCCTATGATCTTTTAAGCATGATTCATTGGACACCCCATCTCTTTTATCCATTGTGCAAACTTTATTTCAACATTCTCTTTCTTTTTCAATCCTTTCCTTTTTTTTTGTTTTCTCCTTTTTTATATCGAGGGGCTCCATCTTTTTTAACACAATCCATCAGCAACAGATTTTTACAAACTTCTTGACCTTTCTCCGTTTTCACCACACCCCTAACTTAGGATTTTGCCCTAAGTTGGCTATTCAAACGAACCAATGCTTCATGAAGGTTATAGGTGATGGGACAAAGAGGTCAACGTTGTTTATATTTCATTCAAAGAAAAGGGTAGGCTCAAATGGTGCCAAGTTAGGTTAACACTCTCACAAGGTGGTCACAAAGAAGTATAGTAGTAATTTTAGTTCACTCTTCACAAATTGTGTCTAAGATCATCTCTATCGCTCGCTTACATTAGTTAATTGGACTAACGGGGCAAGTTCTAGGTATTACCAAGCACATATTTCAAGGAAATATCACTACACATGGCATTCAAAACAAGCATCAAACAACACTCTACAACTTTCAGCTTTCGTTCAACGATCATCACAAGAGGTCCTCAACAACCGACTTAGTCATAATGAGATGCTAGGAGTTCACATAAGAATTACGCAACTCCATTTGCCTCAATGGAGCCGCACACACATATCGTTCAATTGAGAGAAATATTCAAGTCATCGGTATTAATCACAATCGACACTAAAACTTACAAGAGACCAACCACATTCACAAACACAAAGAGATGGCAACGCAAAAATCAACCAACATGCAGTAGGGATCACAAAGCTACAGTCACAAAGTCTAAAATATCAAGTCATAAAATAGTGTAGGAGTTTACTCCCACCCCACCAAACAAACCTAACATTGTCCTCAAAGAACAAATAAAAGTAGAGATAGAACTAAAATGGAAAGATCATTGAATGAGAAGATTGTGGTAAAAAGAACCTTTCATTGCATGGCCAATCGGCGAAGGATTCTTGAGACCACCGAACCATTCGGTAGAACACTGAACTAAAGTTAGCTCACCAAAATTTCCAAAACATTGACCCCCTTGTTGAGACCAAAAAGGCAGGTTTATGCTGGCTCGCCAAACCATTCGGTGATTCGCCGAACTGTCCAATAGCACACCAAACTTTCCAGAATGGTGGTCCACCCATACTAACCAAAAAGGTAGACTAAATCGCGACTGCCGAACCACTCGACGGATCGCTGAAAGGGTCCGATCATCTCGCAGTTGCCAATCATTGCACATTCAGTAAATGTATATCGAAAAAAACTAAAGCTTGGATTGCCTCCCAAGAAGCGCTTTATTTAATGTCGTGGCACGACGTATAAATGGTCTCACAAATCTTCCAGATACACCACTTCAAATACCGATATTTCCTGACATTCCCCAAAATAGAACTTCAGACGCGGCCCATTTACTTTGAATGCTGGGTCGTCTTTACCTTCAACCTCAATTGCCCTATTTGCAAGCACTCAAGTTACTTTGAACTGCCTAGACCACTTTGATTGAGTTTACCTAGGAAAAGTCTGAAATGAGAATTGTAGAGTAAAACAAAATCACCTACTCGGAACTCTCACTGAAGGAATTTAGTGTCATGCCACTGCTTCATTTTCTTCTTATAAAGGGCAAAACTTTCATACGCTCTCAACCGAAACTTCTCATATTCATAAAGGTTATTTATTCTCTATTTTGAAGCATTTCCCCAGTTTAGATTTAACGCCTTCAATGCCCAAAGTGCCTTATGTTCAAGCTCGATTAGCAGGTGGCAAGATTTGCCAAATTCCAACTGATATGGTGATATACCAACTTGTGTTTTGAAAGCAGTACGATACGCCCATAGAGCATCATCCAACTTCCAAGACCAATCCGTTTGATTTGCATTCATTGTTTTTGCCAGAATACTCTTAATATCTCTATTTGAAACCTCAACTTGGCCGCTTGTTTGTGGATGATATGGTGTTGAAAATTTATGCTTAACTCTATAATTGCTCAACAATAATGCAAATGATCGGTTGCAAAGACAAGACCCTCTATCACGAATAATAGCACGCGGGGTACCAAATCTTGCATAAATGTAGCGCTTTAAGAATTGCACAACACTCTTTCCCTCATTGTTGGTTATGGTAACAACTTCCACCCATTTAGAACGTAATCAACTGCCACCAAAATGTACTTGTTTCTAAAAGAGCTCACAAACGGACACATGAAATCTATTCCGCAAGCATCGAACAATTCAACCTCTAGTATGTGATTAAGAGGTACGTAATGGTTTCTTGATACCACTCCTTGATTTTGGAATTGTATGCATTATTTAAAAAAGCCATGTGCATTTGTATAGTAATGGCCAATAGTAGCCACTTTGAAGCACTTTGGCGGCTGTTTGCACCCCGCTATGATGTCCACCAACAGGCGAAGCGTGGCAAGTATTGAGAATTTCATTGACTTCCTCTTCCGGTATGCATCTTCAAATTATATGGTCTACATATTCTCTAAATAGATATGGTTCATCCCAGAAAAACCTCTTTATATCGAACAAGAATCGCTTCTGTTGGTAGAAGGTGGTATTATTTATTTCATTTACCTAGTTAGCGAAGTTAGCATACCAAGGTGGGTTTCCTTGGGTTACCCTCATCACCATTTAATCAGGAAATTTAGCCAAAATGTCCCTCTCATTGGAATCAACCATATTGGTTTCTAACTGAGACAAATGCTATGCCACTTGGTTTTCACATCCCTATCGATCTTTTACTTCGAAATCAAACTCTTGCAAAAACAATACCCACCAAATCAATCTTGATTTTGCATCCTTCTTAGCCATGAAGTACCTAATGGCAGCATGATCCACATGCACCACCACTTTGGTTCCCAAAAGATACGCTCTGAATTTTTCGAACACATATACCACCGCTAACAATTCTTGCTTTGTGATGGTATAATTCTTTTGCGCCACGTTCTTGCATAGTAAACTGGGTGAAATAATTTCCCCTACTGTTAACCAAGAACAATTCCCAAAGAATCATCACTACCATCACACATGAGTTCAAATGGAATACTCCAATCAGGGGTAATAATGATTGGGACTGAAACTAGTTTTTCTTTCAAGCACAAAAATGGTTTTAAGCAAGCGTCATCAAAATTGAAGGTCGATTCCTTTTCAAGAAATTTGCAAAGTGGGTGTTCTACTTTGGAAAAATCCTTTATAAACCGCTTGTATAAACCCGCATGTCCTAGAAAACTCCGGACACCTTTTACCGAGATAGGAGGGGGAGCTTGGCAATGACTTCGACTTTAGGTTGATCTACTTGCATTCCTTCTCCTGAAATTTTATGCCCCAAAACAATTCCCTCCTTTACCATGAAGTGACACTTCTCCCAATTAAGAACTACATTGGTTTCCTCGCACTTTGTAGCACTTGCCCAAGGTGTTCAGGATAGGCTTCAAATAAATCACCAACGACTGAGAAATCATACATGAATACCTCGTTGAAATGTTGTTGGAGCATTACACAGACCAAAAGGCCTCCTCTAGAAAGCAAAGGTCCCATAGGGACATGTAAAAGTGATTTTTTCCTGATCTTCCAGTGCAATTGAAATCTGGTTGTATCCAGAATAACCATTCAAAAAGCAGTACCATCCACGCCCCGCAAGCTTATCAAGAATTTAGTCCGTAAATGGCATTGGGAAATGATCTTTCTCGGTCCATGCATTTAATTTCCGGTAGTCCATGCATACTTGCCAACCAGTGACCGGCCTCATAGGTACAAGTTAATCTTTTTCATTTGGAACCACCGTGATGCCTCCTTTCTTTGGTACATATTGTACGAGACTTACCCATTTTCTATCCGCAATAGGGTACACCACACCTGCATCTAACAACTTGATGATTTCTTTCTTCACCACTTCTTGCATAGGTGGATTTACCCTTCTTTGATGCTCAACACTTGTTTTGCATTCACTATCCAATTGGATTTTATGAGTGCAAATCCTGGGAGGAATCCCCACAATATAAATATTTGTCCATCCAATGACTTTAACATATCATTTTAACACCTCGACCAACAATGTGACTTGCCACTAAAGAAAGTCCGCTGCAATGATGACGGGAAAAGTGTTGTTCGCTCCCACAAATACATACCGAAGATGGGATGAGAGCGTTGTCAACCAAAGTTTTGGAGGTTCTTCAGTGGATGATTTAGTCAGAGGACTCTCTCGATTTTTCATATAACTATCAAGCTTCAATGGATTTTAGAATGAGCACCTAATCCCGATAGAGCAGCCACAACTTCATCATACCCTTGCACTTTCTCGTCATCATATTTGAAAGGACAATAACAAGGGGTTCACCCATACACATCATTTAACTCACACTAGCCACTGCTTAATCAATCACATCAATTGTGGAGACCATATGGATGTCACTAGGTTGTTTCATCGATTTGCACACATTGAATGTAACCTCCTAATCATTTACCCGGAACTTTAACTCACCACTTTCAAAATATACTAGAGCTCTTCTGGTTGCAAAACTGGTCTACCCAAAATAATAGACACCTTATCTTCAATCTCACAATCCAAAATAACAAAGTCAGCCGGAAAGATAAATCTATCCACCTTCACCATGATATAATAAAGTATTCCAATGGGGTAATTAATAGACTGGTAAGATATGAGAATCCACATTGTTGTGGATTGAGGTTCGCCCAGCCCAAGTTGTTTCAAGATAGCATACGACATCAAGTTAATAGTCGCCCCAAGTCACACAAAGCTTTGGCAAACTAAAGCATCCCAATGGTACATGGGCTAGTAAATCCCCCCGGATCCTTTTTTTTTTATCACATTGCTGGTCATAACGACACTACAATTATGAGAAACTTCAATTGTTTCGAAGTACATACTTCTTTTCTTGGTGACTAGTTCCTTCATGAATTTTGCGTATCCCGGCATCTCCAATAATGTTTCCACTAAGGGAAGGTTTATGCAAAGAGACTTGAACACGAATAGAAATTTCTTGAATTTTGCATCTTCATCTCGCTTTTTGAGCCTTTGAGGAAAAGGGGGGATGATTTTGGGTAGTGGTTTCACTACCTTTGAAGAAGAAGCAGCCCCTTCCTTAGCTATTTGTAGCTCTTTGGTGGTGCCTTTCCTTGGACTTTCTTCATCCTCTTTGGGCATGTTATTCTCCAGTGCTTGGTCAGACCTCTCTACATCAATTGTGTTCTTCTCTTGTTTACTAGTGTTTGCCTCATCATTCACCGTCACGTCACCACCTGCCACTTTCCCACTTCGTGTCAAACCCGCTAAGCATCTATCATGATCAGCCTTTGAATTTGCCATATCATCATTTGCACACTTTTTTAATGGCTTCGAATCTAGCTGGGATGAGAGTTGACTCATTTTACATTCGAGTAACTTGATAGATTCTGAATGAGAGTTTACTTGATTGTTCAAGGATGAGAAATCAACTTTTATTTCGTTAAGCATGTCGCCAGATCCTTCAACTTTATCTAGGATCCTTCACACTCATGTTTACTTGACGAAGGTTGATGAATTCAAGTACCTTTGCCTCCCTCATCTCAAGGGTAAAGAACATATCAAGGAAAGCAACTTTGAATTATTCCCAATCAAGAGGACCCGCATCTCCCGCCCTCTCTTCTTTCCATTGGTTGAACCATATTTGAGAAGTACCCTTAAATTGATAAGAGGATGATTCCACCTTTTCCACCGGCATCACTCCCATGATCATTAACATATTGTACACTTCATTAATGAACTCTTGAGGGTCTTTTTCAACCTTAGAACCATGATACTACAGAGGATTCATTCTATTGAAATCACTCATTCTAAATGCCACCGTACCCACATTTGGGTTCATGGGGACCACAAGCTCAATATTGGCTTGAGCCGTCATGGCTTGAACCAACACTTGAAAAGCAACACTAAACTCCGCATTAGTCACTTGCTCGGCCAAAGGGTTGACCAAAACTTGAGGAGCTCTAGGAGGAGCTTCTTTTCCCACATTTTCATTTGCATTCTTCCTAACGTATGCTCTTCAAGGGGGCAAACATCGGATAGAGATTAGGAGAGAGACATTATGGAGTTAAAATCTATCGCACGACTTTAGAGTAATGAAAGAAGTGGACATTCCTAAACATCTTATAGCCTCTCATTCATAAATGTGGCGTGCTTCACACTAGTGAACAAGACTCTACTCGACGTGGCATATGAGACTTCCTAGGACCTTTCTAAACCTTGTGCTCTAAATACTATGTTTGTCAAAACTCAAGGTAGACCCTAAGTGTAACATGGAATATAGGACCCCCAGAGGCCGTACACAAGCCACTTGGTATACATAAACAAGATAATAGAAAATTAAGGTAATTTAAAAGATAGCTTATATCATAAATGAGTTGTAAAAAATGAAGCGAAAGTTTACATTGTATCAATAGCCATCTATTACATCACGAGTGATCGGGACATAACCCTGGCGTCACGTACAATATTTAGAGATGGAAGCTCTTCTTCTTTTTCTAGAGAGAGAAAATGTTTGGGGAGGATGAACTTGTTCTTCTTTGGGAATTTGAAAGAATGAATTAAATTGGGTGATTTTGGGGGAAAAACCTTTATATAGGGATTTGGGTAAAGGGTAAAATGACATGGTATTTAATTAAAATTACTAGGAAAAGACCCAAAGCCCCTGACTTAAAGTTGACGGACCCTACCTCACGATGGCCTTCACAGCCCGTCAAGGGTTCCACGAGCCGTTATGGCTGTCGTGGTCCTTTACCAGTGGCAAGGGGAGGGACGCCTTCCAGGTAGGCCACTTTTCGACCACCACCACATCCCGAAAACCTTACCACGAGCCATCAAGGCCTCAGTGGGAGGGACGCTGGCCCTAACAATTCTGACAAATATTCACGTGCCCCATAACGAGTCGTGGTCCCCTTCACGGCCTATCAAGGGCTCTGTGGTGGGTCCCATGGCCCAGTTTTGGGCTGGTGACTTGCCTGCTTTGCCCCTTTTCTAACCTTCTCGATTTCAAAGTGTACGGGCGGAGGGGGTGACAGTTACGGGGAGGAGGTGGTGGAGTAATCCTATATTCTTTAATTTTTAATTAATATTAATATTTTATTATTAATTTTTTTTCAAGGTGGAATATTTTATCCATGTCGAATGCCATGTGTCAAGGTTTTTTCAAATAAACTAGAGAGTGCATTAAACACACCACTGAGGTGTGTTTCTCAATCTACTAAGTAATATTTTAGATATGAAAATAAAAAATAGGAGATAGTTTAGGTGTTTTTTTGATACATATCTCTATTAAATATATATAAGTAGACTTACGCAATTAAATTGAGTAAATGTGCTAAGCCTTAAAAGGACCTAAAACTTGGCTTCTCCTACTAATGTGAGAACTTTTACTTTATATTAGAGCTATCCTAGCAGTAACTTGATTGAAACTGCTAGAGTAGCATCGTCGACGTGAACAAAGAAATCCCTTGCATTCAAAGTCTTATAAACCCTTGGATTAAACTCAACATGAATTTGGTTGTTGTGGGAGGGATTCAGTTTGACGTGGGTGTGCAATTAGGGTCAAAGGTGAAGAAGAAGAAGAAAAAGAAAGAAAGAACGAAAATGGAGTGAAGGGGTCTGCTTGAAAGTGGGGGTGGGTGGGGCGGAGTGGAACATGAAGTGAAATTTAAGATGAAATTAAAATTAAAGTAATAAAAATAAAATAATTCAAAAAGTAAGAGAGCAAAAAGGATAAAAAAAACTTAAAATGATTTTTAAAAAATTAAATTAACACATGTCACATAATGATTGGTGCATAATAACACTTGCTTCTTAAAATCAGAGACTAGTAAAAAAATGATGTAATAATATGAGTTCACAATTGTTTTGGGTGGGGGGTGGGGAGGGGTAATAGGACGCCCACATAATTAAGGTGTCATTTTGAATATTCGGGATAAACTCCATGTGTCACTTTATGTCTTTTCTCTAGAAAAAATTGCAACTTTTACTACTCTTTCTTATAGTTATTGATGAATATCTAACTCAGATAGTGAAAGTAGTTTATGTTTGATTTAACATCAACAATTGGTAAACTAAAAACATAATTAAAAACAATTGGAATAGATGGATTGATATTAAGGAATCCTAAAGAATATCAACCATCAACCTGATTGAAATTATTTTAGGTTTAATTTAAGTTTGAGATTTTAATTGGCAATCCAGCCCCGCTCGACCTGATTTTTCTTTAAAAATTGAACCTTCTCCACCCCGCCTTAGCAAAACCTCAAACTCGCCACGTTCCATTGTCCCTACTTTTTTTTCGTCCTATTAGGTGTTAGCAAGGTGACTAAAGCACACTAGTGGCCTAAAGATAAATGCAAAAAGAGGCTTTAATCTTTTTTCCATTTTTTATGAAGTGTATCCTTCTAGCCTTTTGAGATGCAAAATTAATACATTTCTCATAATCAATTTTTGTCTAATAATTCCTTTTCAGTTGAGAATATAGTCAATTCATCTAATCTTTCTTCAGACGTAGTACTCTAAATGTGTCAAACTTCTAATAATATTTGTTTTTTATATGCAAACTTACTTTTTCTACAAATCGTACTCAATAAACAAACAAAAAAAATTGGTACTCAATATTCTATTTTTTAAAATATAGCCTATTATTAGTTAAAAATAATAGGGCCCCTCGAATTTGTGGGCGCATGTAAGACACCTTCCTATTTTTAAGGGATTGCGTATGTAAAGACCTCGAAGGTCATTTTTGAAAAATTCATGTCTTGCTTGATTAGTTTAGAAAGTTGGTTTTGAAATTTGATTGAAAATTGGTGATTTTTGAAGTGTTTTAGAGGTTTGGAGAGTTAAAGTTGTTAAAATTTGTTTTGGTAATAACAATCAGAGTTGCGATACTCAAAATGGAAATCTATCAATTACATCTACTCCAAAATGAAATTTTGGGTTAGTAGGACTGTTGGCTTGGGTCCCAAGCCTTTTTTGTAATGACCCTTGAGGCGGGTCAGGGGATGTGCAACACCCTCACGCCTTAACATAAATAAAATAATCAACAGTACTAGGAGGGGGACATAAACCTTACCTCCGATTCTATGGTGGTTCATAAGTCGGCTAAACTACTAAGGTCGACCAATTCATCCCCGATTCTATAAATGTAAAACCTAGAGTTACTGAGCACCTAAGAAAAGGACTCATCTTAAATACAAAGTAAAACTAGGAAAGCATAAATAAGGGAGAATCTCCCCTCACAAGTAAAAGGAAAATCAAAACATTAAAACAAACGACATCTTCTAGATGGCTATATAAAAGTAATATAGCCTTGATGAAGATGATAAAACTCAAAGAAGCAAAAAAGAAAACTAAGTATTAAAAAGGCAAAGCAAAGTTAATTCGTATGGTTCTTTAATCCTCTTCAGCATTTTTCTTCTTAGATTTGCCATGTTGCTCTTGTCTATGCTCATGGAAATAGTGTTTGGGTTCTTCATGATGGTGACTGGTTTTAGATAAAATTAGCTTCTCTAAGGGTATGTTGATAGCTAAAAGTAATAGATTGATCACAAATGTGCCTAAGATTATCAAGAGCATGCTGCAGTTTCCAAGGGGTTGTTTCCAGTAACTTGATCCATTTAACCACCAGCTCGGCATCAGCTTCTAGGATCACTTGGTTATACCCATAGTTGAGACACCAAGAAAGTCCCTATATTTCTACCTCAACCTCAGCCTAGTTGTTCGTACCAAAACCAATAGGAGTAGCATAACCATAAATAATGGCACCATGGTTATCCCTTACTATACCACCAACACCTATCCTTCTCGGATTATTATTTTCCAGAAGTAATGAAGACCATAATAAACACCTCCGGATTATTTTGCAAATTTTGAGGGAGAAAGAGCTTTATGCTAAACTTTCCAAGTGTGAATTTTGGCTTGATGAAGTAGCTTTTCTGGGACATGTT
>JAJOOD010027689.1:0-11230 GCA_029582525.1 Solanum tacnaense | reverse complement strand
CTAGAAATATTTCAAAGACAAAAAAAATTGATTGAATCTCAAAAAAAAAATTTAGTACTACACGTGTTCCTTTTTCCTTCTTGCCAAAAAAAAACTTCATTATAATTTTTTTTCGTAATAACATAAAATTTTATTAAATATCACTTGCATTTTGCAGTAAACAACAAATAATACAAAAAAGAGGGGAAAATTGTTAAAAAAAATATAAAAAGGGTTTAATTGTCCTTTCAATGCTTTTTTTACTGTTGACCCCCAGAATTTTTACATCTGACGCGCCTAATTTGAGTGTATTTCACGCATTTTGTCAGGTAGGATCCGAGTGTTTTTTTGTTTAAGTTTTGGATAGTTAAAGTGCCTATTTGTGCACTTACAAAGTTAAAGGTCAAAGTTAAAATTTGAAGCCAAGTTTAGGGGTCAATATATGTATTATGCCTATTTTGAATGTGTTGCATTTACTTTTCCTCCCAGGCCCTCATTGAGTCAGACAAGACACTTGCTGATAGCATAGGCAGAGTTAAAGTGCGTTTATCTCTATCACAGAAGTGGAAGCACATGGGAAGGTTCCTTGTCTGATTGCACTGCTTCTCTGCTTAATGGACATGATCCCAATCAGTAAACAAATACCAGCTCTCAGGCTCTTGCTACTGCTTCAGCTGGTGTGTCTACTTCAGAGCAGTGGTATCAGCAATATTATCAGCAATATGCTGGATATGAGCCTTATCAACAGCAAACTTATCAGCAACTGATCCATGGCTTTAAAACTCATTTTTATGCTCTCTCAAAGAGGCAGTGAAGTTGAGGTTCGTCTCCCTCGTGATCTCCTTCAGTTCTCTTATACTTCTTTTGAAGCAAAATGTGAATCTGAAGCAACAAGATTAGTCATAGTATGTAGAGCTGTTCTTAATCAACTCCTCATTCGATACAATCTTCAAGGGAGGAAGTGAGAAAGGGAAAATGTCTGTATGGAGCATGCCTGGAAATTTTGAAGTAGTTAATGTAACATTAGATTAGGTCACACAGATCATCGGTTCTTTTGTCACAAGATTGAGTAGCTCACAAGTTATTATTATATATTTTATCTGACAAAAAATTATGTATATGAAGGTATTGAATATCGTTGGAGTCGTGGATGTTGTCAACAGAGAAGGGACTCATCGAGCTGCAACGACACAGTAAGGAGTGCACAACTCTCACTATTTAATTACGTTTAACTACTCAAATCTAAGGAGCTGTCTGTTTTCCAGCTTGTTGACTTCAGTCTTTATGAAAGCAATAGGTAACGTGTATGAAGGGCACATTTAACTTGGGGTTTCGCGTAGCACTGCATATGAAGGGCACATATTTCCTCTGCCTGAGAAAGAGAATCGCGAAAGAACTTGTGTATGCAATAATCCATTGTCTTATATATTAGTAAAGGTGCCACGACATCTCTCTTACACCAGCTAACGGAGCAAAGGGAACTATTTCCAGGAATCAAACGTATTCCACTGGAGTTGTGTGAATTAGAATCAGAGTTGTCAAAAGAGATGAACATACATATCTTTTGCTATCAGAAACATTGAATTATGATATTGAATTTTCTCTTCTTTTAAAAAAAATTATTCATCTTGCTGGCAAAAGGAACTAAATCACCTCTTTTTTTTTTATAGCAAATCTATCACTAGACAAAGTGTCTAACAGTACCTTACCAATCCTAATAAGATATTGTCTTAGATAAAATTTTAATTTGAAACATCATACCAATTTTATTGATATCCATTAAAACTCACCTTAGAATCAAAACATTTCTTGGTCGAAAATAAATTAAATGAATAAAAATAATCTAAATATAAAGACGTAAAATGAAATTTTACCTAACAAATTGTGGGCCTTGTTTATTTGAAACTGTAGGATAATGTCCTAGCAATTTCTTTATAACTGGCCAAGCATGAAGAGTAGACTTCATTGTATAGAAGATAAATAACCGGTCAAAAGAGTTATTTTAATAAATATGTACATTATTAGAAGTAAGTAGGAAATTTATTGGAAACTTCAATGCAATATGCACACAATGGACCACTAAAAGTACAAGCAAATAAAGGTGCAAAGAAAAAACAAGGATAATTTTTATGTCACTGACAACATGACTTGACTTCATAAATTCATTGCGAAGTCAAGTTTAATTCACTTTATAGTTTATAGTTTCTACCCTAAATACTAATTCACTTTATAGTTTAAAATAATTACATATTGTCTTACTAATTAATAATTTTGTACCAAATTTTAAGTCATAGAAATTTAAGAGATGGTGAAAGTACTCATATATATTCAATTGTGATAGATTCAACCTATCAGTAATAAATGTATGGTTAAAACCCCATTGGATTTGTGAAGCTGAAATTTCTTAGAATGTATTTTTTATTTTATTTTTGTTTTTTTATCTGGTATTTGGTACCGCATTGGAGCTCGACTATTCTGAATTCGCGTCACTTAAGGCCCCATTTGGAGGAAATTAAGCACTCGATACCTAGGACTTTTTCATATAGAGGGCTTGAACCCAAAACCTCTGATAAGTAAGGAGTAGCCTTATCCGCTCCACCACATTCTTTGGTGGTTTTTTAAATGTATGGTCAAAAATTACACTAGATGCAAAAAGCTTTTTTGAAAAAATATCAATAATTACACCTTCCATTCCGGTGGAGTTTTTAAAGTTAGAGTCGTCTGCTTTCTGTGAAATTAAAGACAAATTTCAATCAGTTTTTGGTGTTTGTACTTGTGGAGCAATAAATTTCGTAGCGGAATTAGGAATTTAGTGAAAGGGTGTGTAAATATTTTTCTTAGTTATGTTAAGTGTGTAAAAAATTAAATATACACTTGTAATAATAGAGTAATATTTAATCTCGATGTACCACATAATTTTCTAGCGATGTGTGTGCACCAAACCACCCTTCACCTTAAGTGGCTCCGCCCATTACAATAATTCCATTTAACTTCTCCTAAAATTTTGTTTCTTCTCATTTGGGACTCTTTTTCTTTGAAGCTTCATCCGCTTGTACTTTTAGCAGTCCATTTTGTAGTCCAGAGAGAGCAAGTTTATTTTTTTGCCGAAATTCCAAAATGACAACAAAAAAATATTAACGCGGTTAACAATGTAAAATGGAAGGCACGCGTGACCCTTGTAAGGCGAATGGCTCCCACACCTTTATTTCTTTTTAGTTGTGCCACTGTGTATTTCGAGAGTTGGGTGACTTTTTCCAATTTTTGTTGTAATTTGTCAAGTTCATGCACAATTGTCAGCACTTTAATCCATGTCACAATCAAATATAAATGTGTGGAAGGCGTGAAGAAATTTCCTACTACTTACTATGGAAATTTACCAGTTGACTATAGAGTGTATATCGTTTGTTTCTTATCCGTTATTCTTTTTGAAACCGACTAAAAAAAAAGTGAATCATATAAATTGAAATAGAAAAATTAGTTAATTACAATTTTTTCCAAATAATAATCAATCAAAAGCAGAGATATGGTCCAATTTTTCTTACGGTGAGTCCATAACCATAAATAAAAAGAATTATTAGTTAATTACAATTATTAAATGAGAGATCGAACAATAACAATAATTATGATAGAGTCATAATTATTTCTTCATTCTTAATTAAATATTTTGAGTTTGTGCCTTGATTATTGACTAGTCCTTGTTAGGAGGTTTTTTACCCTCGATGTAAAACCTCTTGACACGAATCTGAATTAAGTCAGGCATCTATGCGGATACATAATATTAAGTAGAACTAACTCACAATAATTTGATTCAACGGAGATATTTTTCAAGATATAGCCTTTCTTTGTACGTTCATGCACTTATAGTTTGAGATGTCCACTGTGTTCATATTGCTGTGGAACCCATAGCAATAGTTCAACTGGAGTAGACCCCGTCTTCCAAATTTTTTACCAATAAAACATGAAGACTAGACTTCATTGCATTGAATATAAACAACTAGTCAAAAGCAATAAATGTAGGAAATTTCTTGGAAACTCTAATGGGTATCCACACAATGGACCACTAAAAATTGAAGTACAAGCACATACTAGTGCAAAGAAAAAAGAAGGGCAATTTCTTTGTCAACGACAATGCGACTTGACTTCATCCGTTCATTGTGATGAAAGGTAAAAATCCATCAAAAATAGTAGGAGAAAACTATCTAATTACACAAACATTTCTACCATAAATACTAGTAACAAATTGAGAGAGGCCAACGAAAGAGGGAGAGAAACGAGCGAGAGAGGAGAGAGGCGAGCAAGAAAGTCAACATATATCTTTTGATACTAGATACACATATTTTTCTTAATACTAGATATATTATGAAATACAAATACATAGAGAGAGTGTGAGAAAGAGAGTCAGTGTATCTCAGATACATACGTGTCACACTTGAATGTACAATGTAATTGGAACAAATTACAACAAATTTGACCCGCATATATTTGAGATACATGTATTTGAGTGCCCAGATGAATTTATCTGGCGAAGTAAAATTATGGTTTGAAAGATAATTTTAAAAACTAAAATAAAAATACGTAATTAGACTCTAAACTAATGAAATTTGTATTATTTGTTCGTAATAGTAATGTGGTCCAATTTTTCTTTGTGTAGATGGATAGTGGGTCCATAACCATAGACTGGAATGTTTATTTCTTCTTTCCTCTATATAAATAATTTGTTCATCAATTGATCTCATCCATACACTTTAGTTTTTCTTTTCAGACAATTAATTGAATCTATGGCATCATCTTCTTCTTCTGCGAGTAATTCACAGTACTGTCCTCGATGGAAGTACGATGTCTTTCTAAGTTTTAGAGGAGTTGATATCCGGAATAATTTTACGAGTCACTTGTACAAAGGTTTAAAAAATAGGGGAATATTCACCTTTCTAGATGATGAAAGGCTAGAGGATGGCGATTCCATCTCAAAAGAACTCGTGCAAGCGATAGAAGAGTCTCAAGTTGCCGTAATCGTTTTCTCAAAGAATTATGCTACGTCAAGGTGGTGCTTGAATGAACTATTGAAGATTATGGAATGCAAGGAGAAAGAAAATGGACAAACAGTTATACCGATCTTCTATTATGTGAATCCATCACATGTTCGATACCAAAGTGAGAGCCTTGCAGAAGCATTTGCCAGACACGAATCGAGGTATAAGGATGATGTTGAGGGGATGCAGAAGGTTCAAGGATGGAGGAATGCTCTAACAACTGTCGTAGATCTAAAAGGATATGATATTCATGACGGGTGAGTTGGAAATAAATAATTGCTTTTGATGAAAAAAAATAACAATATGTTTCTATATATTATCATGAACTATAATGTTTCCTATTTAATACGCTCTTGAACATTAAAATTATGAAATTACTTTTTAATACTTGACTTCCTCACATTGTCAACAATCAATCTCTAATTTATGTAGGATTAATCAATCGATGAAAATTGATGAGATCATCGACCACATCTCTTCCAAACTTTGCAAGAGTGCTAGTGTTTTATCTGATTTGCAAGATGTTGTGGGAATAAATTCTCATTTGGAGGAACTAAAATCCTTACTTCAAATAAAAATCGATGATGTTCGAATTGTTGGAATTTGGGGAATAGGCAGAGTCGGTAAAACGACGATATCAAAAGCCATCGTTGATACTTTATCTGATCAATTTAAAGCTGCTTGTTTTCTTGCCGATGTTAAAGAAAATGCAAGAAAGAATCAACTACATTTCATACAAAATACCCTTCTCTCTGAATTGTTAAGAAAAAAAGATAATTACGTCAATAATAAGTATGATGGGAGGCGCGTGATTCAGAACAGACTTTGTTCTATGAAGGTGTTGATTGTGCTTGATGACATTGATGAAAGAGATCATTTGGAGTATTTAGCAGGTGATGTTAGTTGGTTTGGTAATGGAAGCAGAGTTATTGTAACAACTAGAAATAGACAATTGATAGAGAATAATGATGCAATATATGAAGTGCAGGCACTACCTGATGATGATGCTATGCAATTAAAACTTATGTGACATAATTTGTTGGTAATGAAATTGTACTCTCTCTTTAATAAATTGCTCATGAATGGAATGACATTTTTTTTAATTAGCAAGTGTCATAGTCTTTTTCTATTTTAATAAGTGCAGGAAAGACATTTCTGAAAATAATGTAATCTAAGCAAAGAAACACTGCTACATAATTGAACCCCTCCCTATTCTCATTTCTTGTTCAATGTATTGCCAATGTCGAGCACGAAATGATATTTCACATCCGATTTCAATAGACGTTCCAATGCTGTGTTCACATAGTCCATTGGTACAACTTCAATATCTGGTGTTGTGTTATGCTTTGCCGCAAAATCCAACATTTCTTGAGCTTCTTTCATCCCTCCTATGCAACTTCCAGCCACTAGCTTCCTTCCTGTTTTCCACATTATTATATATACAAACTTTAGTAAAGACTGTCTGATGCACTAAGCTTTTGCTATGTGCGGGAAGGGCCACATTATATATACTTTAGTCTAAACCTTATTATTTGAAATCTTGCATTTGCTTATCCACAAGTAGAGGAAACACGGGCGACTCCACTGGTTTTTCTGGTGCACCAACCATAACAGGCTTACCATGAGATTTCATCAACATAAGCAATGGAAGAATAGGGTGCACTGCAGAAACAGTGTCGATAATCCCATCCATTGTGTTCATTGCAGCCTGTTAGTATATAAATAAAACGAATATACAAAAGGTTAGCCCCCATTCTCGTGTTTAAATTGTTAAACTGGCATAACAACTTATGCTTTTAGATGAGATTGTCATACACTTCAACACGAAACTAGAGCAGGCGGAGGTTGTGAGTTCAAAAACCTCAACACCACCATTGTCAAAAAAAGAATTTCACATGCTTGACTTGTGAAAAGAATCAGGCAGGGATGTGTTGAAGACACAATTATCAATTAAATAAAGGGTGCTTTCTCAAACAGTTTAAGCTTTCAGATAAGATGATCACAAAGTTCAATGATAACGAGTTATTATATTCACCTTCATCTGCTCAGGATCGCGACTGATCAAGAAAGAGTCTGCGCCCAAACGCTCAATTGCTTCTTGCGATCTTATTAGCAGATGTACTAATGACAGTCACTTTGGTTCCGAATGCCTTGGCGAACTTAACAGCCATATGTTCGAGCCCTCCAAGACCAACAACACCAATGTGCATTTCAAAGGACTATAAGTAGTAATTCAGGCACATAACAGGGGAGGAGCGTCCATCGACAAGTTTTCACGCCAACGTACCATCTTTACTTTAAAAAAAATTACACATAATACCACTTTTAATATTTATACCATATGTTTTAAAATATTTAATCAGATACCCAAATCTTTTAAATATAGTATTGAATAATTATCTTAAAATTTTAACTCCTTAATTAATGATAAATTAGCAATTTCAAAGTTCACTTTTTCCATCCATAAATTAGTTTCTGCTAAATTTCATATGTTTTAACATCTTCTTCTTTGTAACATATTTTAGAATTTCAAAGTTCACTTTTTCCATACACAAATTAGTTTAATTAAGGAAAGGACAAATCTCTTTCACTTTTTTCTTTCTCACTGACTTTCCCACTTCCTTTTATTAAAGTTGGGGTGGGCGTGGCTCAAAATTGATTCAATAATTTATTAGGTGTATCGTGTACATGTATTTGTGAAACTTGTTTTCCTTATTTTCAATAAAAAAAATTTAGTTTCCTTATATTTAAGTAACTTAATTTTAGTAGGAACAAATTTTTTTTAATAAATATTTTTGACTAATTAAACATGAGAAAATCAAACATTTTTTGAAACATGTTTTCCTCTTTTATATTTGGCTGTCCATTGTGTATGTATTATTGTGAAGTTTTGGTGCAGGGTGGGTAGGTGGTCTTTGGAGAAATTTTTTAAAGCTTTTGTCCTCCTCTAGTCTTTATATATAGTTGTTGATTCTTCTTTACCATTCAAGTAGGGTCTTTGATTTCTATATTACCTTCACAAAAGTTTAAAGATTAGTGTTAAAAACACGTTTTCTTTTGCTTTTTTGTTGTGTGTGGGGGGTTTCACATTCTACTTTAGTTGTTCTCTTTTTTCTATTTAAACTATCATTATTTATGTATTAAAGTATATCTACTTGAGTAAATAGCGATAGTTTGAAAAAGTAACAACTGATACTTGGTCTAGTTAGTTTAAAGATGGGTGTTCAAGAATAATATTTTTTAAAAAATTTTCTTGATCAATTAAGCACAAGAAAATCAAACATTTTTTGGAACATATTTTCCTCCTTGCAAACACATCCACTTGTATTTTTAGCTGTCCATTGATTATGTATTATTGTGAAGTTTTGGTGGAGGGTGGGTAGGTGGTCTTTGGAGGAATTTTCTAGTACTTTTAATTAAAAAAAGCCATAAAGTTTTGTCCACTAATCTTTATTTATATTTGTTGATTCTTTTTTTCCATTCAAGTAGGGCCATGTAATTCACTTTTTCTTTCTCACAAACTTTCCTTTTTTTTAATGGAATTTGCTAATAACAGCATTCCTTAAAAAGTGGTGTCTAGTACTCTCACTTTTTTCTAATTTATAGGATATGCTCTTTTTTTTGTCAACATCTTCTCTACTTTCTTTTTTAATTATTGGATATATTTTTCCCAATATGTATACTAGCAATATCTCTTTAAAGAATATACAGAAAATGATTATATGCCTCCAACCCATCTTCTTCAATTATGTTTCCTATTATTTTTTCTAACTTTAATTAACTACAGTTATTGTCGATTCTTCTTTTCCAAAAAAAAATTGATTCTTTTGTTTTTACTAGGACCCATAGTGTTTTTTAAAGTAAACCATTAACATAATTTACAATTTAAAAATATACTTTTTTTCATCCATAAACTAGTTTAAGGAGAGGGTCATCTGATTCACTTTTTCTATATTAACTTCACAAAAATTTAAAGATACTTTAAAACCAAGGTGTCTTTTGCTTTTTTGTTGTGTGGGGTTTTTTTTCACATTCTACTTTAATTGTTCTCTTTTTTCTACTTAAACTATCATTATTTACGTATTAAAGTATATCTACTTGAGTAGATAATGATAGTTCGAAAAAGTAACAACTGATACTTGGTCTAGTTAGTTTAAAGGTGGGTGTTAAGAATAATATTTTTTTAAAAATATTCTTGATCAATTAAACATAAGAAAATCAAAACACATCCACTTGTATTTTTAGTTGTCCATTGTTTATGTATTATTATGAAGTTTTGATGGAGGGTGGGTAGGTGGTTTTTGGAGGAATTTTCTACTTCTTTTAATTAAATTAGCCATAAACTTTTGTCCTCCTCCGGTCTTTATTTATTTTTGTTGATTCTTTTTTTTCCATTCAAGTAGGGCCATGTATTTGTGAAACTTGTTTTCTTTATTTTCAGTAAAAAGAAATTAGTTTTCTTATATTTAAGTAACATAATTTTAGTAAGAACAATATTTTTTAATAAATATTTTTAACTAATTAAATATGAGAAAATCAAACAATTTTTTAAACATATTTTCCTCTTGTATTTTTAGCTGTCCATTGTGTATGTATTATTGTGAAGTTTTGGTGGGGTAGGTGGTCTTTGGAGGAATTTTTTAAAGCTTTTGTCCTCCTCTGGTCTTTTTATATATATAGTTGATTCTGCTTCTTTTCCATTGAAGTAGGGTCCTTGATTTCTATATTAACTTCATAAAAATTTAAAGATTAGTGTTAAAAACACGTTTTCTTTTGTTTTTGTTGTGTGTGGGGGTTTCACATTCTACTTTAATTGTTCTCTTTTTTTCTATTTAAATTATCATTATTCTCGTATTAAAGTATATCTACTTGAGTAAATAGTGATAGTTCGAAAAAGTAACAGTTGATACTTGGTCTAGTTAGTTTCACGATGGGTGTTAAGAACCATATTTAAAAAATATATATTTTTGATCAGTTAAGCATAAGAAAATCAAATATTTTTTGGAACATATTTTTAGCTGTCCATTGTTTATGTATTATTGTGAAGTTTTGGTGTACGTGGGTAGGTGGTCTTTGGAGGAATTTTCTACTTCTTTTAATTAATAAAAATAGCCATAAACTTTTGTCCTCCTCTAGTCTTTATTTATATTTGTTGATTCTTTTTTTCCATTCAAGTAGGGCCATGTAATTCACTTTTTCTTTCTCACCAACTTTCCTTTCTTTTATTTATTTTTAATTGTTTAAGGAATTTTTTAACGGAAAAGGCTCAAAAATACCCCTGAACTATTGGAAATAGCTCACATATACCCTTGAACTATATTTTGGCTCAAAAATACCCTTCCGTTAAAATATTGGGTCACTTTTGCCCTTACTATTAACAGAGGTGTGTTAAGTGCCATGTGGACGCCACGTGGACGCCACATGGACGCCACGTGGACGCCACATAAGCACCAAACAATTCTCACCTCCACATAGACTCATACATCCTAATTACTAATTTTGTTCTCATTTCTTTTGGGACATACAATTTGACCTCTCATTTCTCTAAAATACATTTCCCCTCTTCTCTCTAATATACAATTTCACCTAGGGTTTCAGATTTCCTCTCATGGACTCCATTCCATTTCAAAGTTGATTTCACCCCTTTGTTCATTTCACTGCTAGGGTTTCGAAGTAGACAAAAATTTCGAAACAATGTCTGAATCCTCTATCGATTCACTTGAAAAATTGTATGCAAGAAGATGTCATTGTGGTCTCAATGCTTTAAATTTGCTGAAAATTTCACCCCTTTCTTCATTTCACCCCTGTTTTAAGAAACTATTTCACAAAAGTATTTGGGTATGTTTATAATATTTGGGTATGTTATCGTTTTCTGAAAATAGATCATAAAAGGAAAATGACTCACAAGATCACAAGTATTATGGAAATAAAATTTAACAGCACTTCAGAAAATACATAGAATGTAACTCTTACAGGTTTTTAAAAAGCTCAAAAGGGAAAGAATGAGGCTTAAAGAGAGTTTAAGGATTTCTCATTGGAAGGGTGGTTGCCACTCTCTATATCAGCCGATGATTTCTCCATTAATGTAAGAATTCCAACAACCCTTTTATCAATTTTGAACAGAGGGAATATATAATTATCAGCTTTGTTTGAAATGGGTTTCTATGACCTTTCAACTCTTTTTCTCTTTATTTTTTCTTTATACTTCTGCCTGAGCATTC
>JAJOOD010027677.1:0-10363 GCA_029582525.1 Solanum tacnaense | reverse complement strand
GCAGATCAATCATGAATTAACAGCCCCACCCGCCAAATGTTTTTTTTGAATAGGCTACAACATATAACAAAAGGGAAAGGAAATGCTCTAGACAAAAAGCATGTAACATCCAAAGATTCAAACCCCCACGTCAGTCTTATAAAACAGGTAAAACCAAAAGCTCATAATAATGTAAATAAACTATAAGGCACTTACCAGCCTGGTCCAGATCTTTAGAAAGATCAGTCCTAAAGCCCAATCTTGATAAAGAAGGAAGACTGGACTTTCATCAATGGGGACTCGCATTGGCACAATGACCAGAAGTTCAAAAAGCAGTCCAATTAACACAGGAATAATAAATATCTGGAAAGAGAATCAACAAATAAATTAACAGTATGGGGAAAAAAATCGAGGTGCAAGTACTGAATCAAAATGAAAGGTGTCATTACCCATATTGACAACAGTGCAGAACTCTTCAGAACAATGACACACCATTTCCATATTTGGTTCATCAAAGCTGCGACCCTCCTAGTTCTAACTTGATCGATTGAGTACCTCGCTCCAGCAATGGCAGTCCAAATGGCATAACTTCCAATTACAAATGCATACAAATCTGAGAAGTAAAAGCAAGAAAAGGTCAGCGTTTTTATTGCGAGGTGAAGAACAGAAACCAACTGGGCTAGATTGACAGCAATACCATTGCACTTGACTCCATGTGTTATTGGAAGCAACGGGAGGGAATTGAAGAGCGCACGTCCAAGTGAAATCGGTACAATTATGAGGGCAGAATTAAAAAGGAGGAGAGTCATCCACGCCACAACCAGCAACAGCACAATACGGAGCACAAAGGCGTACCTGCTAAAGATGTTTCCAAACAACATAAGACTCTTGCTAAAGCTTTTTTGAGGTGAACTTAGACAGAGTATCACCAATTTATGACTTAAATCACTAGATCCTACAGAAACTAGCAAGACGAGCTATGGCCGAGCATAATAAGCAGTGTAACAGCAATTTTGTCCAACAAACAAAATTAACAAGCAACGGAAAGTTAGTCACATACGAGGGGGTCCAAATGAAAAAAAAAATGAAGAACGAACACTAAAGATTGAACATTTTTTTCATTTAGAAGTATCACCCTAACTCTGACAAATATCGAGACCCAAAAAGGAACACTCTTTATCTACTACAAGTCTACAACAACATACCCAGTGTAATTCCACAAGTGGGTTTGAGAGGGTAGAGTGTACCCAGACCTTGCCCCTACCTCATGGAGGTAGAGAGGCTGTTTCCAAAAGGACATCGGCTCAAGTAATGTACATCTAAATGGGTTTTAAAAATAATACAGAAGTAATAATAGTGTGTGACCTGCGGCAAACAGAATGGATATGACAATTAAGTGGAAAAAACACAAATAAAACAAGTAGCTAACAAACTGGACATTCAATCAAACTGTGATTTATGCTTAATAATGAAGAAGATACTACAATATCCTTAGTGGAACTGACTGCACAGTCTACACATGAGTCATGAGTTAGCTAAATACCACTCAACAACAGACACTAGTCCTACATATAATAGCCAATATATCATGAGAGACCAAATTGTTACCTCTCTCAAAAAACAAAAAAAAAGTATTCTATGAAGACTGCCCATTCATAAACTTACCTAGGTTTTTTTAAAGCTAGGAAGCTTTTAAAAATTAATTTTGCGTTTCACACATTTGGGAAGAGGCTAAATTAGTACTCCTTCCATCACAATTTATATTTCTGATCTGTGAAGCCAAAATGTTTGGAACTGTTAATATGATTTATTCTATACAACTCCCACAAATTTTAAGAATACAGAACTCATTTAGCTATTCACGTATTAAACTTTGATATGAGGTCTTATCAATCAAGCTAAAAACCATCCTTTAACATTTTCCACAACAACTATTATTGGAACACTACTATACAAAATGAGACCAAATAAAGAATTTCCTCACAAATTAAAAAATTAAAAGCGGATCTTCATCATGTCCTGAAGAAGACCTACACTAATTGGCTTTCAGTGAAGTGACTCAACTTGCCAACATAAGAAATGAATAAATATGTTCATGGTGCAATAAAAACAAGACTAATAAACATGGAGCATTGTTCAACTTACTCAGGATCCGCCTGTTCTTCATTGTCATAGTCTTCTACGAAGTTGGAACTAGCTGCTGCATGCCTAGCTCTGTTATCGGGAGCAAACCCTACCAAGGCCCGATCTGGTACACCATGTGGGGCTTGAAATCTGTCCTGCCTTCCTTGGTCACCATTTCCATTCTCTTGTCTACCATTATCCTCAGGTCGGGGCAGTAAGAAATCAGTTAGACCAAGAGACCATCCCACTGCAGTAAACCAATATCGGAGCAGAGATTTGATTGTTGTACGCAACTTAAAATGCTCAATTGCAAAGGGAATACAGATTTGGAAGAGAAGCATATCGGCAGGTATTTCAGTAAATGGATCAGATACACTGCACAAAGAATAACAGTTCTTTAAGTTCACCAAAGGGATGAAAGTTCAAAGCTTGAATCCACATACCACATTGAAACCAAAATCAATAGGAATAGAGCAGGAAACAATCTTACGAGATATCAAGTGGGAAAATGGATGGAGCCATTCGCATGGCAAGTTTGACAGGCAGATACACGAGCATCACTATTAAGCTTCCATAGACTGCAACTGACAAAAGAACTCGACGAGCATGCTTATGTACAGGATCATCAATCAAATCACGGAACGGGTTGTAGTTGGGATCTGCTGGATCTCGAAGAAAGTAAAGCACCCCATTACGCAGGACCTACAAAAAGAATTGTGGTAAATTAGTAAAAGAAAACAATCCGCAAAATAGAGATGGGAAACAGAGCAAGTCTAATGAAAATTTTACCCCTCGAAGAAGGCTAACAAAGATACTTATTTGTAGCATGTAGACAATCCCTACAACCCAATGAACTAATGAGCTTGCCAATGGAGATACTGAAAAAAATTCCACTCTTTGCGTGATCGACTTCCCAAACATCCTAATGGTGCAAACATCCAGCCACCATCCACACATCAAAGGGAAAACCCCAAGTTCAATAACAAGGAGGAAAGCAACCTTAATCATAGTCATCAGATGCCTCATAGCTGCTACAAATTGTCTAAAGAGGGAGGGGATGGTTTCTGCAATGGAAGCAATACCATAGAATCTTCCCAGCGTCAAAGGCTCTCCCCTGGTGTACCGGATTAAAGCTACAATCCCAAGGTAAAAAAAGACTAGAGAAAATATAAACATGTAGCCAACAGCAAGAGTTGTAACATCCGAAAGTCTGGATGTTCCAACAGATGACCCTTTCAAAAGATCAGTCGACACTGTTGTGCTGAGATTGTTTGCTGCCTCACTCAATTCAGTGGCATTTGCTTTCAACATTTCAGTGACTTGACCAAGTAAACTGCTCTCTTCATTAGCAGTAGGAGTTAAATTCGCAACAGCAATCCATGCACTCTTCAAAGTAATATTGGCCAAGGAAAGTGCTGTTTCAGTAAGTGGCATAACAGTTGATAATACTGGATTGCTTGCAGAGGACAAAATCCAAGACAAATTATAGAGTATAATTCGTCCTAATGAAAAGGGAACAAAGATCACAACTCCAAGAAATATCATATTACTGGCAAGAACCTGCACAGAAGGAAAATCACCATATATCAGTTAACTTCTCATGTTAAGCTTGCAGACAACAGAATCAAAGAAATAGAAGTACACTTCAGGAAAAATATGGTCTTCTGCAGAGCTTAGAGAGTACAAAAATATATTTAATGACTGCATGAGAAAGGTGGCAAGTGAAAGCAAGAACGTACAGTAAATGCATTTTCAACAAGATGAAAAACAGGACCCTGCATGCCAACAAGCTCATCAAAAGGTACATCCTCTGCACCATCAGCATCATCCAAACCATCAAACATCTGTTCAACATGAGCCTCAAGCCGTGCTGCCTGCATCTCCCAACGAGCGGCAACATTTTCTGCATTTCTCCGGATTAACTGACCAGCTCCAGCAATTCCTTGTGCACCATTAGCATCTTCCTCATTTCCATCAGCAGCAAAATTCCTATTTGCAGGAGCAACAGGTCTTCTTGGAGCACGGGCTGCATTTCTGTCCACATCATCTTCCCTGTCAGCTTCCTGGCCCCCAAGTTCGCGCAAATGTCTGAAGTAATCCCTCAATGAAGTTGCCCCAAGAAAGATGAAAACAATGCTAGCAGAGAGTAGAAAGCCATGCAGACAGTCGGTAAGAATGATGGTCGTGGATAAGTGACCCAAGAATAGTCTATGAGCTTCTCCAAAACTTCTAACAAAAGCCAACCGCCATATCCAGAATGTAATGAACGGTATTATGAGCAGCCATACAGAAAGAACAAAGCTAAGACGTAGGAAAAATTGCAGGACATGGCAGGCTTTCATTGCCATCCCAACCACGAATTCTTGAAAAGGGAGCCTGGCCGGAGCGTTCTCAGCATAAACTGGCGAAAATGAGAATGCATGTTTGCATACCTACGTTATAATTAAATAAATTTAGTGAGATTCCACCAATAGAGGGATCACCCTAGGTGAGATCAGAAAAC
This sequence comes from Solanum tacnaense, assembly GCA_029582525.1. Taxonomy (NCBI): domain Eukaryota; kingdom Viridiplantae; phylum Streptophyta; class Magnoliopsida; order Solanales; family Solanaceae; genus Solanum; species Solanum tacnaense. The sequence goes on along the minus strand of JAJOOD010027677.1, from coordinate 5,757 downwards.
AACACACACTTTTCAATGTTAGCTATGTGCTGCAGTATCCAACCACAATCTATTGTAAGAATCATCTATGGTCAATGTTCATAGAAAAAGAATCATTTATGGTCAGTGTTACAGTTATACATTTCTCATATTGATTTAATAAGAATAATTATAAAATTCGAATCACAACTTCAGTTGACGAGTACAAACCACAAAGAAAATCTATGCCTCAATCCTAAAATAAGACCCACTATAAGAATCATCATTATCCATTTCAGTCCATATAGACCTATTTTATTCAATATCCAATAATTTGACGTCATCTAATCCTAAAAATTCTTTATAGTTTTCTATACGAACTTCTAATAGACTATCAATGTTGGATTTGATGTAAACATACCATCAAGACTAAGCTTCACGCCCAATTAGTTCCCACATGTTGAGAATATAATTAACTATTAAAAGTGTGCTCTCTCTAACAACTTAAGCTTTTAGATGAGATAGTCACACTTCAAATCTCACCACCACCCAAAATAAAAAGAATTTCCACGTGCTTGGCCCATAAAAAGAATCCGGCCCGCACGTGAGAGGATGTGTTGAGAATATAATTAACTATTAAAAGTGTGCTCTCCCTAACAATTTAAACATCAACACTATATAAGTATACTACATGATAACATGAATAGTAGATTGTACTAAATGAATGAGCTTACAATCTATAGACGGCAAGAAAAATTCTTTCTTTAAGTGTGAAAATCCAGATTATACCTTGGAAAAGAAGACATGAATCTACCAGTAAGAAAAGAAGATGGCAAGAAGACCAAAAAATTTGAAAAGTAATTGTGTTGATCAAGTTAAAAATATATTTGTAGCTACACCCAAACCATGAAATTAATAGTTAATTAACCTATTAAAATTGAGTTATGAGTTGCATCGAGAAGAGCTTACAAAATTGATATGACGATTTCTACTTTCAGGGAGCTAAAGAACAACAAGCAACAGGTTCAATTATGATTGAAAAACATGTCAGAAAGTTAAGAATCCTTTGGAAGGCCTTGTGCGAGTTAACGAAAAGAAAGAACAACAATACCCACTCCTTTCTCAAGCAAGTCTAATACCCACTGAAGCTTAACTAAAAGCGTCCAAGAATATAGGAGTTTGATAACAACAAAACTTAATCTAAAACAAGAAAATATGGGGAGGGATGGAAAGAGATTAAGCAAATGAACAGATTTCGCATGAAGAACGAACCTCGCATTGGCGAGCGTTACTGTGATTAAGCCATTGAAGTAAACAATCTTGGTGAACATACTTGATACTACCACTGCAAGCACAAGGATACCGGAGAGGATTATCGGCTTCACCAGGGTTCCGACAGATCCGACAAACGTCCTCTTCTTCTTCGTCGTCATCGAACCTACTGGCCAAAGAATTCAAATCTTTACGTGTAACCTGCTCCGTCGACAACCCCGAGGAAGAAGATGCAGACGGCGATGAAGACGAATTGATCGCATCGGCGGAGGAGCGTTCCGCCGGAGAAATTCCACCACCGCCACCATCGTTCGACGCCGGCACCGCCGTTGCGATCTCCATCAACGATTGAACTCGCGAGGGATTGATTTGTACCTCCTAGGGTTTTTCTTGAAATCGTGACGATGTGATGGAGCTGTGGTTTGGTCCAAGAAGAGGATCAACAAAATCGTGGACCAAGGACGTCGGTTTATCTTTTATTATTCCTATTTTATCCCTCAAAATTTAGTTATACGCGTCTTTTTTTTCCAATAATATTTCTTCATTTCATTTTATTTGAGTCTCGTATTAAAAATTCATTTTAGTAAATTAAGACTGTTATTTTCTCATAATAATTTTAATATAAAATAATACTATATTTTTAATAGTTTGATTGTGTTTTTTAAGAATATGTTAAAATTAATCAAGTAATATAAAATGAAGAAAATACATGTTTTTAGAAAAAATTCTAATAAACTTTTAGTTGATAAAAAAGAGGAGTTTGAGATATAACGCGGCAGAAAGCGATTGATCAAATTGCGTTGGAAGGGTGAAAGTGGGACCCTATGAAATGCATATTTAACATTAGATTTTTTTGATTAATTTAAACGTGGATTTCTAGAAACAATCTGGAATATTCATTAAAAAATTATAAAGCAAAGGAACATTTCAACCGTATGTCAAATTCTGTTTTTAATTTGTTTTAAAAAAAGTAATTAAATTTTGGATAATAATTTTGTAGTGTTATACAAATGTTATTTTATGTTTCAGTTGCAAATTTTAAAAAAACTACAGTTGCAAAAATACTATTATATAATATATCATATGGTTGTTGAAACCAAGATTGGTAATACTCTCTCCGTTCATTTTTTACTTGTCATTTATTTCTGAAATAAAATTTTATTTTTATTTGTCACTTTTGACATATCAATAAAAAATAACATATTTTTTTCATGTTTTACCCCTAACAATCAATACTATTCTTCATTAATTAATAGGGATATTATGATAAAGATCTAATACTAAATATTAATTAATAGGGATATCTTTTTTCATTTTTAAAGATTGTTATACTAGTTAATAGGGGATCCGGCTCTCCTCCATTTCGTCAAGTGCACGTCTAAATGAGAGACATGTGTCTTATTTAAATTTTAAAGGTCAAGATTATACTACATTAACAAATATTATACCCATAGTTAAGTCAATCAATTTTGGAAAACTACTCCCTAAATGTGGTAAGAACGAGATATTTTCTATAAATTTTAATATTCATTGAGTTCATTTTATATTTTTATATTGTTGTGATATCATTATATACTGATTTAGTATCAATTTTAATATTCATTAATTTCATTTTATATTGTTGTGGTATCATTATATACTGATTTAGTATCAATTAAGCGAAATTATCAATCTTAATGATACCAATACAATATATGATACTGATTTAGTATTAGTTAAACGAAATTAGTGGGGGGTATACAGTATATTAGTGGGGTATGAATGTAAAAGGATATATGTTTCTAATTTTTTCTTCATGGGGTATTTTCTTAATTTCACCTTTAAAATTCAAATATAAAACTAATAAAACCATGATGGTTTAGAAAGGTTTTGATCCATTATTTTTATAAATTATAGTATAAGACAAGTATGAGAGTTTTTCATCAGAAAAATTCTATTTACAGATTAGAGTAATACTAACTCAAATGAATGAGGACTGTTAATTATTCAAAATTTATTATTCAGGTCCCTCTTTTGATTTTCATTGGGCCAATACTTTGGGCCTCATCCCGCAATCTAAACAGGCCATAACTTTGTCTGTATAACTTGAACAGCAGTTTTTGGGCCCAATCATTACTAACTTATGGTCTATTTTCAATTTAGTACAAATTCTACTCTACCAAACTAAGATCTGCTTGGATTGGATATTTGGTAAATGAGCCTAATCAAGATGTCATTTCCCATTATTGAAGAAGATCACATAGCAAGCAGAGGGCCTATACTTGATTCAATTTTTTTTTATTTATTTATTTGATGAATTTTTAACATATATAGTTTGAATCAAAATTATTGGATTTGATTGAATCAAGTCATCAATACTTTATTATTGAACATCTATACAACAACATAACCAATGTATTCTACTCTGGCACGTTTTTAATATATGCAGTCACCTCAATAAGCCGTAAAACCTCATTCATTTTTCTATTTGAAGTATAAAATTAAAAGAGATAACATACTTTATATGGTTAACTTAACTATCTATGAAATATCCTGACAAGTTTAAGGGAATGACTATGCAGTCAAAAATATTTGTGAATTATTTTTTATTTTAAATAATTTGCATTGGGCCAAACTTTTGGGCCGCAGCCTTCAATTTAGGTGGGCCATTAGTTCTGTCTCTGTCTAACTTCCATACCAGTAATTGGACCCAATGATGACAATTTATGGTCTATTTTCATTGTAGTACAAAATCCTACTCTACCAAACTTAGAAAACGAAATGTGGTTGGACATTTAGCTAATCAACATGTCATTTCCCATTATTAAGATAATAAAGAAGATTAGGTAGCAAGAGGACCCATAATATATTTGATTTACTGGTTCTAAGTTTGTTATTCATACTTATTAGTGTTTTTAAAAAAATTATAGAGAGTGTTTGAGTCAAAATAATTGGATTCAGATGAATCTATAAAATACACATTAAAAAATTATATTTAACAATTATATTGATCAAACTGATATTTTAGTACGGAGCATCTATTTGTAATTCAACTTAACCTTATGTCACAAGAATACAAATATGGTGATGTGTTGATGATTTCATTGACTTTGTGCATTGCAAATTGGCGTACTCAACTTTTGGCAATTCCTTATTGCAAAAGCTTGGAGAAGTGAAAGCAACACCAATATTAAGTGTGTTTTGGTGGGAGAAAATATTTTCATACTTCTTTTCATTTTCATAATTAGTTGGTTAAAATGTTTGATATTTTATTCTATGAAAAAAATTTCTTTAGAAAATAAGAAAAAAGGATCTTTCAAGTGAGAGCTAGGAAAAATTAGTTTTATAAATGACATTTCAAACCTATTTTTTCATCTCCACACTCCAATCACCCCAACCCCCATTGACAACAACCCCACTACGACACCCCTTACCTCTCATTTCCTTGCCTCATATTTTTTTAGATTACATATAAATGTAATTGAGATAATATATTTTGCTTACTTATCAAACACCAGCAAATAAGTAAAAATTAATCACTTATTTTCGTTGGTGCGAAACACACCCTAAGAAAACAAATTGTTAGAGGATGGTTAACTACTTATTACCTATCTTATTTAGGATAGAATTGAAAAGTTAAAGAAGAAAATCTATTGTTTTGCTCGTGATTACATCACGTGCTTTATATACTAGTTGTGGTGTGTTACCTAAAGAGGGAATAAAATGGTATCGTTTTAAGGCAATGCACGTGAATTTGATCATTCCTCATTTGGTTGCTTCATTATTTGCATAGAAATTGATTACAAATTAATTAATATCTCAACAATTAAAATTTCATTGAGCATATATGAAATTAATTAAAAAATGTTGCATGATAAAAGCAAAAGTAACAATTATCCTAACAATTAAACAAATATAGTTAGTGTAGTTGGTGCACTAAGTGATGATTAGCTCTCCTCATAAGTCATAACCCACTAAGGTAAGTGATACTTTTCCTATATCATAATTAACCAAATAGAATAAATATGATTAAAAGCTATAATAATTAATAAAGATCAAAGTAACACAAGGGACGAGGAAAAAGAGAAAATCATGATCTCCAATTTGATACCTTTACTAAGAAAAAGGGTCCACAAAATGTTATTTTTCTAAACAAAGGCAAGACAAGATGCTTCTTTTATTTTTAGCCTTTAAATACAAAGGAAAATAATATAGAATATAGTATTAACATATAGGGACAAAATCATTATGCAACAATCAATTATCTTGACCTCTATTTATGTCACAAACTACTCAATATGTAAAGAATTAAAAGTGAAAATAGATTGCCTATTTGGCCTCCCAGGCTTATTACTGATGGGAATTGTAAAGTGTTACTCGTTAAAGGTTAGTATTACAAAATTATATTTACTGCTAAAATGATCCTCAAAATTAACTAGATAAAAAGATGTTGAATGACTATTCTCACCAAATTTAGTTGTCTTTTCAATACTTCTCTCGATTTTTTTATTAAGAGTCACGTGTTCTTACAAGAGTTTGAGATCGCTA
>JAJOOD010027630.1:0-10000 GCA_029582525.1 Solanum tacnaense | reverse complement strand
TAGCTACACAATTTATATATAGCACGTTGCCTGAGGAGTTATTAAATTAAGAGAAAAATAATATTCTTACTGATCGTGTTTCGTCTTTGGTTGTAGTAAATTAATATTGGCACGTATGTGGTCTTCATCTTAGTAAAAACAGAAAAGGTTCAGAAATATTTTTAAATTATGTAAAATTGTCATGAATACATCAATTTATAGTTTGGTTCAAAATGTCCTTGCTATTGATACTTTGATCTAAAAATATCTTTTTAATATTATTTAATGGGTCAAAAATATCCTTTTGCTTTGAACACAATCTTTTCTAATAATATTTTTTTATTAATTTTTTTTATCCTACCTCAATTAAAAAAATTAAAATTAAAAATATTTCTTATTTAATAATAAATTTTTTTATCGTTATCTAAATGAAAATTAATGATGAGTTTACTGTGATCTTACATATATTATTCGTTAAAAAGGTACATAAAATTATTCTATTTTAATTGATTAAACAAACATATTTATTAGTCAAAATAATTCCAAAAGAGAGAAAATAAGAATAACATTCTTTCAAAATAATATTTTTATTAGGAATAACATGTGTTTAAAAAGATATATATATACTAATTTTGACACACGTGCAATGTGAATATCAAATCATGTGGTACACTATTTTTAAAAATAATGTGAATATTATTAAATAAAAAAATTAAGTAAGCAATAATAAAATAAATGACTAAGTATAAGTTCCTTTGAATAGGTGATGTAAACTTTTTTCTTATGATTACTACTAAAAGTTTGCCCCTGTTAAAATCGTTTAGTTACACTTGTTAAATTTATTTTCTCCTCTCTGCCCCATAGGGCATTATATTATTGGAGGTCTTACTTTTAATATAATATAATATAAATAAATAATTATATAAAATATATAAGATATACTATAAAAAACAGAGAAGTCTTATTTTTAAAATGTGAAAAAACCTCTCTATTTATAGTTAACAAAGCTAGTAAATATTGAAGTTATACTAAAATTGGTATTTTATGTTGGAGGTATCATAATAATTTGACATTTAAGTTAGGTAGTTCATTCTTTTAAGGTAGTATAGAAGATAAAAAAGATAGATATATATTTGTCTAATTTTAATTTGACATGAAATTTTAAAAAATAAAAAGACTTTTAATTTAAGGATACGTAGAATATATAAAAATGTCTTTTAACTTTAGGGTCCTAAAGAAGCGCCCCGAACCCCCCAAGAAAAATGAACATTCTATATTAAACTGAATAAAAATAAAAGTACAACAAATAAATTGGAAATGAAGGAGTACCTATTAAATCTAGTTTGGACTCTTCAAACAAGTTTTTTATCGAAGTTTTTTTCTCCAACAGTTTGACACTTACAGAGCTTGAACACCAAGTTGTAGTTTGTGCAATAAAAAATCATTAGACTTCTTATCAAGTAGAAGTTGATGCAAAAGTATATTTATGACTATGAAAATGAGTACATATTAATTATCTAGACAGTCTTCTCGTTTGAAGTTGAGTTATTCCATTCTTCTTGTTGCATCTATTTTTGTTGATCTGTCTAGTTTACCTACAAAAAATAATTTAAATTGTATAATTGAACAATTCTCACAATCTTCCTTGTTTTAAGAAGAAGAATAGAAAACCTTAAAAAAATCTTAGTTTGAAAGTGTGAGAAAATTTCTCTAATTATAGACAACAAAAGATAGTATGAAAATGTGTTTATCGTGCCTTATTAGATAAGTCGCAACCCTTCAGGAAAAGCACAACTTTTTGAAAATGTCATAACTCATTGAAAAAGTCACAACTCTATTAAAAAATTCACAACTATTCGAAAAAGTCACTACCCATCAATGTGAAAAATTGTCAGTTTTTAATATAATGTAGAACAAATAAATAAATATAACATAAAATATATAATATATAATAAATTGGGTGTTTTAAGTTGGGGATATTACAGTAACTTAACATTCATGTTAGGGAGTTCATGCTTTTATACTTATTCGAAAAATATATTTTTGACAAATTTAGAAATAATAGGGGCATATTTGATCTATTAAGAGCATTTTTATGTGAAAGCATTTTTTTAAGAATCATTTTCCGTAGTAAAAATTAGGCAGAAGAGATAACCTAATAATTAATGTTGTGGGTTAACAACTATGAATCTTAAGTTTAAATTAGAGCTGTCAAAATGGGTTGACCCAATCCAATTCTAACGGGCTAGAGAATTAAATGGGTTGGAACGGGCTGACTCTTTTAATTAAAGGGTCTATAAAATAGCAGCCCAACCCAGCCTTAAGCGAGCCACGGGTTGGGACGGGTTGACCCTTCAACCAAAAAATGAACAATATTACTCTCTTAGAAAGAGTATCGAACGTTGACGTCTATGAACACGACATCAATACATATAAATTTTCATTTATGAATCACACACTTCGATGAATACTTACAAAAATAAATTTATGACTCACACACTTCGGTAAATACTTACAAAAATACATAATAGTCCACGTAAGATTTAGCGGAAAAATGTTGATCATTCCACCATTCCTCCCACAAAAACTAGCTAGTTTAAAAGACTTGATTTTTTGTTTTTAAAAATATTTATTGATAAAAACTTTACAAATAAAACACTACTAAAATATATATAAAAAATATTTTTAAATATTTATAGCCCACGGGCTGGCCTCTGAAGCTTGCGGGCTGGGCCTACGAGGCTAGCTAGCCAAATAAGGCTGGGCTAAAAAGCCTTGTTCCCAAATGGGCCAAAAAAATTAGGCCTAACCCCACTTAATTCGAGGGTTGGGTTGGATCGGCCTAGCAGGCCAAGCCCATTTTGACAGCTCTAGTTTAAATCTCAACCGAGGCAAAAACATCATATAATATCTTTCTACCTGTCCTAACCTTGGTGAACATTTACGGATACGTTTTTCCCAGTGGAATTAGTGAGGTGCAATCAAAGTTTAGCCACCATTTCAAATGTAATTAGAAAATTGCAACTTTTTAATGCGAAAATAACATGTAAAAAAAAAATTCCCTGGCAAATGAACTCGGTGCTTAAGTTCGAAACTAGGACAAGTAGAATGTGCTGGATTTCGGAAAGTTCATGGAATTTGAAACTCCAAGAACAATTGTTGGAGTTTGAAACTTAGAAGGGTTTCAAACAGATTTGATGGCTTCCATAGCTATGTCGAGCAAGCAAGGGCACAGACACTCCAGTCTTGAGCTTGAGATTAAAGAGTATTAGAGCAGATGAAGAAACATTAGAACGAGAAGAGGTGTTTTCCCTATGGCTCCACCGATTTAACCTATTTCTCATTTTTTTTTTTTTTTTATCGTTGTGTTTATTCCTCTATCTGGTATATGTCAAAAGCATGCCCATGTTTGATAGTGTTTATAAAGTGCTTATATTTACCGCAAATTCAGTACTTCAACTGTTTTGCTCTACTCACTCTATCAGGCATGAGGCAACTGTTGGAGCGTCCCATTCAAATTAATCTTGTTATACAAAAATAAAACCAGGCATTGTACCATATAATAGGGTTAGTGCCGCAATATCTTCTATTGGGGTTTCGACAGATAATATGGTTCTATTATCAATTAACGAGGAAGAAAAACATTCATTTCTGGTTTATCTGTCAGTTTTAAGTGCCCTGCGAATTTATCTGATTATACAGAGAAAGACGTATATCTTCTTCATCATCTATCTTTTCAAATACACCGTCAACAATAAAATAGGCTTTTGATATACGAAAAAATCACCCTGCACGTCTTCTATAGAGAGATTTTGACACAATCTTGTGATATGATTTGCGTTATAGATGGACATGGAAAGAAAAACAAATTCAGGACATAAAGGATGTGACCACAACATGTAGCTGTAGACGAGCTGTTCTGAGCAAATTTCCATCTGGAAGTTTATTCAGTGTTACTGATATAGCTTACATAACAAAAATATACGATCAAGACTCACACCAGAACAATACTATATGAGTGAATCTACACGCGATGGTAAAAGGAAGTGTTGAATTTATTACAACAAGATAAAAATATTGAGTTTTATTAGTACAACAAGATTATTATGCCAGGGAAGTTGTACTCGGGCTGGAGTTGGATACTTTAAGTTCCTATATAGCCACCATCTTCGAGTGAATATCAAACTGCTCAGATGAGGATAGTTGGGGCTCCTGGGCAAGACCAATAAAATGCATTATACAAAGTACGTATGATGATGATGATGTAAAGTTGAAATTTTTTTTATTCTCATAGAAGCGTACCTGAGTTTCATTTTCACCATTAAGGCCTAGGCCTTTCTGTGCTTCATGAATCTTCTTCTGCATACTCATGAGTAAGCGTCCATAAGTCAATTTAGTCTCTTGCTCCAATGTTTGGATGAAACTATAAGTCAGGGCACCTGTTGGAAAGCCTGTGAAAGCCTGCAGGAACCCAAGGTGCGACATTTTGATGATTGAAGATGTTAAAAGTGAACGTAATCTATAATCTCTTGAAATCCATGTGGCTTAGTACATAATACAACACAGTGGAAAGTAAAAGGCCTATATGGGCAATACAAACTAGTTATGATTATAGTTTTTGTCGTGTTAGTACACTTACAGTTTGATGTTTGCCTTTTAATTTGTGTAGAGATTGAGAAATCAGTATAGGAATAGTTATTTACAAATACTAACCGTTGTATCTCCAGAGTTTTGATGGTCGTCACAGGCACTGATAGAGATTGCTATTCCACCATTAGTACCTTTGTATGAGCGGATCCGATGGTCCTCCCACATAAAGTATCCTGCCCTGCTTGAAAACATTTTGACATACCACTTTTACTATAGCTTAATATGATGTTTCATTGCATTGATCAAAGTGTCAAAACGGTTAGTTTCTGAATAACCTGTTTATTCTGCACAAAAAGGGTAAATCTAGGAAAGTTCCACTGAAGCATGTATCAATTATTCCATGAAGTGTGGCTCCGCGGGGTAAGGGCCTAACAATGGTATTATTGATCTCATCATCTAGTATCCTCCCTTCTGTCTCAAAATCAACAGGGCATAGTGATTCGTCGTGCCCATCAATCTCATCACCATCATGGTCTCGTACTCGTGTGCCATGGCCAGAGTAGTGGAACACTAGTGAATCCCCTGGCTGACAACCTTGAACAAGCCAACGCAAGGCTGATCTGATATTTGCCTTGGTTGGGTATTTGTATGGATCTTTCTCATCCTCTGCAAATTTTGTGTATTATATGTTAAATTAAGGCTAAAATAAGCATTTGTGTTCTAGTCGTGAATTGTACGTAGGTGATCAATCATACATACCAGTAAGGACAACCACTGATGCATTTGGGAACCCCAACTTCTCAACCAGAAAATATCGCATAGATAAAACATCATTAATGCTTCCCTTCAGACTCTTTGGATGTCCACGGTAAGTAATTCCGCACAGAACTGCTCGTTTTCGTCCATGTACTGCAGGTGGTCGGATATTATTAACCTGTGGTGACATAGGGTTGAATTGTTGAGGCTGAAAATTATTAGCATTTGGACTCATCCTTCCTGGCCTTGATGGAAAAGCTGGAAATCCCGGTCTCATATTGTTATTAGCAGTGGGGAAATTAGCAAAGCCATAGTTTCTTGCAGGTTGGAGTTGTGTAACAGATTGGCACCTTGGACAGGTAATTGTTTGTGCTCCAATGGGAGCTGCTATCTTCATGCCGCACCACTGGCATTTGCATCTCCTGCTGTCCATTGTGTGGATGGTGATCAAAGTGGATTGACTACTTGAGAGTTGAGATGATCAATCAAGATACATGGAAGGCATTTATACATGACGCGAATGATTTAAATTTTATGGTCCGAACACTATACTTGATTTTTAATATTACTTGTACTTGTTTAGTGAATCTTTTAACACACATACAAGATTTGAGCCAAAGCTACTCGGTTCAGATGAACCCGTAACCAGAGGCGAATCCAGGATTTCAAGAAAACGGGTGCACCATTGCTTTAGAATTTCATTTTTTTTTTTTGAAAAAACGAGTGTTTATTACTAAAAAAAATTGAAGTGAATTGTGGCTGGCTGGGATTGAACTCAGGACCTTGGTGTTAAAATCTGGCTGTCAAACCAGTGAACCATCAAGCAACTTTAAGAACGGGTTCAACAAGTGTTTATTTAATATGTTCTTTAATAATTATACAAGTAATATATCGAGTTTAGTCAGAGGACCACGAGTTCGGGTGACCCAATTTTTATACATAAATTCGCCACTGCCCGTAACTATAACGCTATATTTGCCCCTGTATATGGAGAAATTTTACAATATTCAACTCCAAAATTTATAAAGTTGACTTTTATATTGAAAACGTAAATCAATTATGCCTATATAATGTACTTACAAAATAAAAATATCAAAAAATGTAGGTTGTCGCGTTTACATAATAATCAAGTTTAGTATGACTACATTAGCAACTCAACAAAAAACAACAGCATACATCAACAACTCACCATACATTTAAAAAAAATATTTAAGCGGTGTTGGACTGTTGGGTTGATAGTTGATACTATAAAATTAATTGATGAAGTGCCGACCTAAATTGAATTTAAACATTTTTCGTAATTTTTTTTATGTATATATAGACATAAATGAGTTACTTTATCATTTCAAAATTCAATTTATGATTTTAGTACAATAAACTAGATGATCATGGTTAATTAACCCCATATCAATATCTATCAAAGTGGGCATTAAGAACTTCAAATAGAATTAATTCGATCTTGGTTTACAATTAGAGATAATTATACCTAATTTTTTTTATGCTCTTCTAGAAAAAAAATAAAAGTAAAGTTGATACAAATAAATATTTCTCTGATACCCCTATATCAATAATCATAACGCAACATCATTTGCCCTGTATTTTGATGTATCAAGTGGCTATCTCCTTGTGCTTTTGTATGTCAAATCAGCAAAAAAAGCTTTATTCTCTTTCCATTTTCTTGATTGGGCATTATATTCTTTCATAACCATGAAATTTTCTTTTTTCAGCAGTGTACTTTACCTCTCTTTAGCATATCAGAGTATCGGAAGGGAAAGTTTGAGAAGATAAATTCCAATTTGCTGGTTGCATCGGATGCTAATTTTGTCGTGGGAATCGTCATTTCTAGTCAAAAGAATCAAATTTGTGTTTCATTAAGTACTAATTAATAAATATTTTTGAGAATCCGAATTTTCTCAAAGAATTATTAAATTAAGAGAAAATAATATTATTTTAACTATCACATTTCATCTTTAATCGTAGAAAATGAATATTGGAAGCAACTAGGAAAACGAATATGTGATCTCCATCTTATTCGATACATAATGCGAAAATAATATACACTAGTTTAAGCTTCCTTCTAGAAGTATCGTATTCTCTTCACTTAAGTAAATATACATAGTTCAATTTTCGCCTTTTTAATAACAACATAACATATTCGGTTTAAGAGGTAAATTTTTGGCTTTTAACAAAAAATAAAACAAAATATTGTTTTGACCTCCAAATCTTGATTTGGTTATTAAGTAAAGTAAATACGTTGTTAAATAAGCTTATTAAGAACTATAAATAAATAAATGAAACGTAATGATCCGAATTCACTCTGATGCCAGGTGTTCCCTTATCCTTAACGATCATGTGTACATGAGAATTTTTTTCCCAATACAAACCCTTATTCACTTTTATCTAAGAAAAAAAAAATTGTTTTCTGTTAAAAGCTTGCTTTGAGATATCTCCTGAAATTATCAAAAGGATTATCCAAAATAGGTGTGCAGAATTCCAATTAATATATTAGATAGTCATACTTATCTTATAGGTGTTTTGGCAAAAATATTTTTCGTAAATCCTCGTCATTTAAAATTAATTCTGAACGAACATTATTTCTATCTGGCTTTGACTTAGTTTGTGGAGGCCACTAAAATGACAAGACACACTTGGACATGTGTTTTGCAAATGAAGTTGTGACCATTTAACAATTTAGGAGCTTATTTGATCTGGTAATCAACTACTACAATTTCAAAATTGCCTCATCTGAAAAGTGCAGTAATAAAAAGTTCAAAAGTAATTTGTCTATATGCTTACAAATGCAAAAAAAAAACTTGTGATAAAAATTACTAGGTTAAATACCCCGCTACAGAATTGGAAAGGACACCACCAGAACACAATTTCTTATTGCATAGAAAAAGAGTTTGATGCGAATCTTTGGATCGTATTCTCGAGGAAGATAGACAAGAATTAAAAAAAACGGAAGCAATACAAGAGACAAGTATGAAACTAGCAGCGCCCACGCCTTCATTTTATGATGGAACTGGAAATATCTAGGTCCAAATTCGTCTTTCTGCAGAAGAATTATATTAGAGCTTGAACCTTGTGTTAGTGTTGAATTTTTCAGAAGATGATAACACTGGTTCCTGCAAGGTTTAAATGTGATAATACAAAATCAGATCAGCAAAATATCCAGTAAACCTTACAAATAATTAATTCTTATTGATGAGAATATCGTGCTTTTAAATACTCGAGGTATATGCATATACTGTACTAAACTGCTAAATAAAAACATTCTAAATAACACTCGGGGATACAACACAAGTTTTTCCAATTTCTAGACATTTGACTGAAAACTTATAGTAGTTGAGATGAGGTGCATAACTAGTTTAACTTTTAAATGCTAACAATGGAATAATTTTTTTACACTATGACCTGAAATGTGATCAAAGGTAACTATTCATAATAAGTGGAATTAGTAACCTGGAAAATAAGGTAAGAAGCCTTCTCGTAGCACTGATTGTGTGAAAATTAGTTTAAATTGTCATATAAGAACAATAGCATTAGTATAATTTCGAGAATGAATATATTTCAGGCAGAAGATCGAGTTACCTGGTCTATCTTGCGTTGCAGTATCTTCAACAGTGGACATCTAGCTTTGTTAACATTTTCGATTGCCTTGTACATATGATCAAGTAATCCTTGGTATGTTATATCTGGAATTTCCCAGATAGCTTTAATAAATGTGTAAGTCATGGCACCCATCATAGTTTTTTCAGCAGAGAAAGCCTGCATAATATTCATACAATAGTAGTTGAGGATAGGATATATAGATCAATCATATAAAAAACCAATCAAAGGATTGAAAAAATTAATACAGAGGTATCTGCAGCTAGTTGATTATCCCTGCAAGCACTGAAACCGAACACCTTACCACCCTTCGTACCCTTGTTAGCACCGGATGGGGGTCTGTTATCAACCCATCTATTCCTGTTAAATTCAAATAACTGATATAAGATTCTCTTATTTAAAAATGATTCTGAAGATGATAATTGATTATCAGAATGATGAACTTTTAGATGGTAAGAACATACTCTTTGTATACCCAAGGTAAGTCGAGAACAGTTCCACTATGACAAGCATCAACGATAGCATGAAGTGTAACACCTGGAAGCAGTGGTTTAACAAGAATATCATTGATGTCATTATCACTGATCATGCCATTAGTCCTAAAGTCAAGAGGACAGATCGTTTCATCGAAACCATCTAGTTCATCATCACAAAAATCAGGTTGTCGTAAGCCATGTCCTGAGAAGTAGAACACCAACGAGTCACCTGATTTAAGGTCTTCCATCAACCACTTGAAAGCCTCCAGGATGTTTCTCTTAGTTGGAGGTTTATATGCCTCTTCTTCTGCAGGAATTGTTTCATTCAAAAAGTAAGGTACAAATATTTATTTCTTACTCAGGCGGATCAAAAATTTAAATTTAATGCCTTCAGCCATTAGTTTTTTTAACTACTGAACCACATTTACTGATTTATGTGTGAGTGTATAAAACTAGAAAAATCTCAACTAGTCATAGATCCTAAATTCATAATTTCAAATGTAGAAAATGTTCAATACTAAGAACTTTTAAGGTTGAACATATCATATTTAAATCATGAATTCGCCTATGATCATACTGTCAATAGAGAA
>JAJOOD010027565.1:0-10131 GCA_029582525.1 Solanum tacnaense | reverse complement strand
ATGTTCATCAATATTATTGGTTACTTGGTTAGTAGTAACTTCATAAAATGTGTTTGTTTCAAACAATTCATCATTAACAAAAGTGTTTGTTGTACCACGCATATAAAACAATTTATCCAAATGATAAATAAGTAATTTCAAGACATAATTGAATCTGGAACCATCAGGAGCAATAACAAAAGGAAAAACAGCTTCGTGAAAAAGAACATATCTAAATACATGAGATCTCTTAGTAGCTTGATGTGATACCTTATAGCCTTTTGTATTGAAAGGGTATCCAACAAAATGTGTGGTGTTGCCCTTGATTCAAATTTGTCTTTGTGGGCATTCAAAATGGTAGGAAAACAAAGGCATCCAATATCTCATAGGCAATTTTGATTGGAAAAGAAGTACCCTTGTTGTTTTCAAGAGATATTTGTGTTTCATTTCTATCACACCATTATGTTAAGGTGTATAAGGGCATGATCTTTGGTTTGCAATTGGTCTTCTATGAGATATGAAGGCTTCCATGACTTGCAGTGCATTACTTTTGCATATGATGAATTGTGTCCAAGTGGATCTACTATGGTAATCCACCATTGTCGAGAAATAATTGTAATCATCATGTAACACCCCGGAAAATGGTAGGTTAAACTAAAGCCTAAACGTGAGGGTGAACGTCATGAAATGGGGTTTAGAAGGGTCAAAGCCAAGAGGCAAGTGCCAAGGCAAAGGGGCCAAACCAAAAGCCAAAGGCCAAGGCTGCCCCTAGCGAAGGCACACTGCCTCACCCTTCACAAGGGGGACCACGGCTCGTGAAGATTACTTGGCCATGGAAAATGGCCACCCAAAAATCCTAGCTACTGCCTCAACTTCCACGGCCATCACCATGCCCTATGGTCATGATCACGGCTCGTGGGAGGCCTCGTGGAGTTGCCTTAGGCATGAAGCAAATGGTCCCAAGTGGCAAGGCCACTGCCTCAAGGACCACGAGAGGGACCATAACTCGTAGAGCCTCTCGTGGCAATGCCTTGGACTCGTGAGTCTCATGCCACTTAAATGTAGCTACTGCCCCAACCTTCACGAGGGGGACCATGGGTCGTGGTCCACACTATGGCTCATGAAGGTGGGATGTGGTCCCTGACGGGGGCACTTAAGTAAGGGTCAATTAAGTCATTTCCTTTTTAGTCCAATTAAAGTGGGGGTGTTTTGGGTATTTGTAGGGTTGCTATAAAAGTTGTTTTTAAGTAAAATTTCACAAGACTAAGTCATATTCACAAACACCCAAATAATATAAAAAACTCCCTCCTCTCTCAATATTTCTCTCTATAAACACAAGGAAGAAGAAATGAGACATTGAAGCTAGGGTTTGTGGATTCCAAAGGTTCTTCCCCAAATTTCTTGAAGTTTATTAGTCAATGTATGGATTCTTTTCATCCTTGGGTAGCTATCACCCAAGGAGACCCTTCAAACTATGCTTTTAAGATTTCAAATCCCCCAAATCCAGGGTTTTCAATCTATAACATAGGTCATTGGTCTCCTTCCAAAACGTTTTCAATTGTTCATTTATGGTTGATTATGGTTGGTTATGATGAATTATGGTTGGATTAATGGAGTATTGGTGTTTTATGATGAAAATCTCCCTTGGACCCATTATTTCCCCTTCTTCCTAAATTGTGAACTATATATGGCTTGATTGATGATGGGAACTTGACAATTGATTATGTTTACATTGATTAAGTTTTTGAATCATGATATCCCTCTATCTAATGTGTTAATTCTAGAAGTTAGGGTTGATCTTGATTCATAGCCTTGAAGGGCAACTTGTTAGGGTTTATACATGTTGATGAGGATTGTATATGAATATGTGATTCACTTAGATATAGTGATGATCCTATGACTATTATGTAATTGTGGTATTGATGCAAGATCCTTCTTCCCTACACCCTTACCCTTACACTTTATTATGTATGGAGTATGTATGTATGTTATGATAAGCTTGTGGTGTTGATTGAAGGGTTATTCTCATGAAACACGATGAATGTTATGTGAAAAGTTTACTCACATGTTGATGATTCTAAGGTTGAAAGGACATTCTCACCTAATGAATCTATGAACTATTATGATGTATGTTGGTTTGAGTGCCTAGTGCATTCTCTCATGAACACGAACTTAAGTAAAGATTAAATATGAATTCTAAAGGGAATTATGCTTAGCACCGAGTAGATATGAGTATGAGATGGGTTCCTTCACGCTAGTTGTTGGGTTCCTAATATGGTTATCTCATGAGATGGAAACCTCCACGTTAGTAGTTAGGGTTTCTAGAAGCAATCTCCTTATCCCATAACTATGTGCCCATATAGGTCTTTAGCTAGTGGATCCACCTAAAAGCTAATATGTATGTTCTACCTTAGGCAAGTAGGACACCTCTTTTCAGTGTGGGGGTTAGAACACCTGATTCCATGTAGCTCACATGGTCTATGTCGGTTAATGTTATTTTTCCTATATGATATGAATATGAACTATGATAAGAACATGAACATTAATTATGACTTCTTAAGAGGTACTACTTAGTATGAGTGGGGGATATGGGACTTCACTTATGCATTGCACAAGTAGACTTTAAGAGGGGTTTTGGTGAGGTTCTCTTAAGTTATGAAGACTTATGGATTATGTATGAAAGATATGTATGGATGTTAAGGTTGACTTTACTTGTTACAAATTATGAACATGAATAACTCATTACTTATGTATGTTGGTTATGGACGAGACAAAAGTAAGATATGTATGTTGTTGATAACTTAAATGTGATACTTAGCATTTGATAGGGTTATGGGACCTTACCTTAGCATTGCACTAGTATGGCTTTGGGGTGCTTATATGTTGGTTTGACTTATGTTTCTTCATAAATGTGCATAATGACTTTTAAACTTGATAATGGCATGATTTCAACTAAATGTCCCTTTTATGCATGTTTTAAGGATTTTGTGCATAGCTTCCATACTTAGTACATTATTTGTGCTAACCCATATTTTCTACATTTACTATGGCTGTAGGTTCCGGTGTTGAGACACACTTCTTCTTTCAAGTGAAGCTTGGGTTGACTATTCCCTAGGCTTGGTGAGTCCTCAAGATTCGAGGACAAGACATTATCCATTTTAGCTTCTATTGTACTTTCTATGTTTGAGACTGTATTGATGTAAAAGGGCATTTGACCCTATTTGTATTCTCTATTGTACTAGATGGTGATTGAGACAAGGTCTAGATTCTTATTTTCGTTATGAAAAAGAAGTTGACTTTGATTGTAAAAGTTTTTAAATTTTTCCGCATTATGCTATGACTTTATGTTTATGATTATGCTAAGGGCTTGTATGTGACCCCTTCGGGGTCAAGTACATCGTGTTACATCTAGGGTGTACCCCTGGGTCGTGACAAGCCTAGTATCAGAGCACAAGGTTTAGAATGATTCTAGGATGATGTCTTATGAACCACGTCTAGTAGAGTCTTGTTCATAAGTATGAAACGCGCCACACTTATGAATGAGAGTCTACAAAATGCTTAGGAAATTTCACTTCTTTCATTACTCTTTAGTCGTGCATTAGAGTTTTAACTCTATGAATTCCTTTTCCTAACCCTTTTCTTGTGCATATAGGATATGACTACTAGAAGGGTGACCGCAAGAAGGATGGAAGATGAGATTGTGAATGAGGGAGTTCCTCCCCAAGGCCCTCAAGGGTCTCAAGTTCCTCAAGCTCCTAATGATGAGGGGGCTATGTCAAATGTGGAAATAAGGATGACTCTCCAAACATTGACTCATGCTTTAACAACTTAAGTCACTAGGGATGCTAGAGTTCAAGTGAACCCCAATGTGAGTACAACCGCTTCAAGGATAAAGGATTTCACAAGAATGAATCCCCCTATGTTCTATGGCTCCAAAGTGGATGAAGACCCATAAGGGTTTATTGATAAAATGTTTAAGGTGCTTAATGCTATGAGAGTGTCTCCATAAGAGAAGGCGGAACTAGCCGCCTACCAATTGAAGGACGTGGTTCAAGTTTGGTATGAGCAATGGAAGGATGAGAGACCCGAAAGAGCTGGCCCGGTAGATTGGGGATGGTTCAAGTCAGCCTTCCTTGATATTTTTTTCCCCTAGAATTGAGGGAGCGAAAGATGCAAGAATTCATCAACCTTCACCAAAATGAGGTTTGAGTATGAAAGAGTATAGCCTTAGGTTCACCCAATTGTCTAAGTATGCTCCAACCTTAGTGGCAGACTCTAGGGCCAAGATGAATAAATTTGTTATGGGGATATCCAACTTGGAAGTCAATGAATGTCGTTCGGCAATGCTCATCCCAAGTATGAATATTTCACGTCTTATGGTTCATGACGAACAAATTAGGGAACAAAAGCTCAAGCAAGTGAATAGAGAAGTGAAGAGGGCAAGGACCGATGATGGGAATTCTTCCGAAGGTAAATTTGAGGTTCAAGGTAAACCAAGGTTTAAGAGAAGGTTTTCCAACCAAGGCTCTTCTAGTGCTCCAAAGGTTAATAAAGATAGGGTGTCTAACCCTAAGCCACAAGGAGGTAATAGTGGTAGCTCTTATGTTGAAAGATCTAGTTGTGCAAAGTGCGGCAAAAATCATGATGTCAAGTGCTTAGTTGACACAGATGGTTGTTTTAGTTATGGGAAGAGCGACCATATGAAGAGATATCGTCCCATGCTAAGGGCTCAAAGAAGAGAGGGCAATCAAGTCCCTCCTAGTGGTTCAAATTCCGATGGTCCCAAGAAGAACCGCTTATATGCTCTTCAATCCCGATGTGACCAAAAGAGTTCCCTGGACATGGTAATGGGTATGTTGCAAGTCTTTTCCATTGATGTTTATGCATTATTAGACCCCGGTGCCACTTTCTCATTTGTTACACCTTTTGTGGCTATGAAATTTGAAGTGCTCCCCGAAGAGTTACTAGAACCTTTTTCGGTGTCTACCCCGATTGGTGACTCAGTAGTGACAAAAAGGGTCTATAGGAGTTGTCATGTTTCTTGGTCTTATAGAGTCACTTTGGTTGATTTGGTAGAATTAGACATGTTTGATTTTGATATAATTTTGGGCATGGATTGATTGCATGCATGTTATGCTTCAATAAATTGTAGGACCCGGGTGGTCAAATTTCAATTTCCAGAAGAGCCAATTTTAGAGTGGAAAGGGGGGAATTCTATTCCTAGATGTCAATTTGTTTCATGTCTAAAAGCTAGGAAAATGATCTCAAAGGGGTGCATGTATAATATTGTTAGGGTTAGGGATGTTGAGTCCAAGTTCCCTTCTTTAGAGTCGGTCCCCGTGGTGATTAAGTTTCTGGAAGTCTTTCCCAATGACTTGCCCGACATTCCTCCCGAATGGGAAATAGACTTTGGCATGATCTTTTGTCGGATACTCAACCCATATCCATCCCTCCTTATAGAATGGCTCCGGCCGAATTAAAAGAGTTGAAGGAACAACTCAAGGACTTGTTAGACAAGAGTTTTATTCAACCAAGCATCTTTCCATGGGGTGCTCCGATATTATTCGTAAAGAAGAAATATGGGTCCCTTAGGATGTGTATAGACTACCGCCAATTGAACAAATTGACTATAAAGAATAAGTATCCTCTCCTTAGAATTGACGATTTGTTTGATCAACTTCAAGGGGCCAACTATTTCTCCAAAATAGATCTTCGTTCGGGTTACCATCAACTAAGAGTAAGAGGGGTTGACATTCCCAAGACGACCTTTAGGACCCGGTACGGTCACTACGAATTTGTGGTTATGTCTTTTGGGTCAACAAATACCCTGATGACATTCATGGACCTTATGAATAGGGTGTTTAGGCAATATCTTGATTCATATTTGATCATTTTTATTGACGATATTTTGACTTATTCAAGAAGTGAGGGTGAACATATAGATCATTTGAGGATTGTATTACAAGTCCTTAAAAACCCCCCAATTGTATGCAAAGTTTAGCAAGTGTGAGTTTTGGCTAAGGTCGGTTGCTTTTACTTGGTCATTTGTGTCAAGCATGGGTATCGAGGTAGATCCTAAGAAGATAGATGCTGTCAAGAGTTGGCCAAGACCTCTAACTCCTACCAATATTAGAACATTTTTGGGTTTGGATGGTTACTATGTGAGATTTGTTGAGGGTTTCTCCTCCATTGCTTCTCCGTTGAAAACCTTGACTCAAAAGAAAGCTAAATTTGTGTGGTCTGAGGCTTGTGAGAAAAGCTTCCAAAAGTTAAAAGATAAGCTTACTTCCACTCCGGTGTTGACCTTACCAGAGGGTACCAACGGGTTTGTGGTATATTGTGACGCTTCTCGAGTGGGTTTGGGATGTGTCCTTAAGCAACATGGTAAAGTGATTGGCTATGCTTCGAGGCAACTCAAGGTACATGAAAAGAATTATCCAACTCATGATCTTGAATTAGCTGCGGTAGTGTTTACTTTGAAAATATAGAGACATTACATTTATGGGGTCCATGTGGATGTCTTTACCGATCACAAGAGTCTTCAGTATGTGTTTAGCCAAAAAGACTTGAATCTTCGACAAAGAAAGTGGTTAGAACTTTTGAAGGATTATGACATGAGTGTCCTTTACCACCCCGGCAAAGCTAATGTAGTTGCGGATGGCCTAAATAGATTGTCCATGGGTAGTGTGGCTTATGTAGAAGATGAGAAGAAGGAATTGGTTCGTGATGTGTCCAACTAATGGATTCCACCAAGGGTGAAGTTATAGTCCATCATAGTTCCGAATCATCTTTTATGGTTAATGTGAAGTCTAAACAACACCTTGATCCCATATTAATAGAGTTGAAAGAATCAGTACTCAACAAGTCCGTTGAGGCTTTCTCCCAAGAGGGAGACTGGGTGCTTAGATACCAAGGTAGATTATGTGTTCTGGATGTTGATGGCTTAAGAGAGCAAATTTTAGAAAAGGCTCATGGTTCACGGTATTTTATTCATCCAGGAGCCACCAAGATGTACCGTGACCTACGGGAAGTCTATTAGTGGAATGGTATGAAGAAGGATATAGCGGATTTTGTTGCCAAATGTCCGAATTGTCAACAAGTTAAGGCCGATCATCAAAGGCCTGTAGGTTTGTCCCAAGATATAGATATTCCTATTTGGAAGTGGGAGGATGTGAATATGGATTTTATTGTGGGGTTGCCTCGTACTCGAAGGCAACATGATTCTATTTAGGTCATTGTTGATAGAATGACAAAGTTCGCCCACTTTATTCCCATCAAGGCTTTATTTTCGGCGGAAGAATATGCCAAGTTGTACATCAATGAGATAGTGAAGTTGCATGGGGTTACCTTATCTATCATTTCGGATCGAGGTGCTCAATTTACTTCACATTTTTGGAAGGCTTTTCAAAAAGGGCTCGGTACCAATGTTAAACTTAGTACCGTTGTCCACCCTCAAACGGATGGTCAAGCGGAACGCACCATTCAAACCTTAGAGGACATGTTGAGGGCATGTGTGATAGATTTCAACAGTAGTTGGAATGACCATCTCCCATTGATTGAATTTGCCTACATTAATAGTTACCACTCAAGTATTGCCATGACTCCGTTGGAAGCACTATATGGTAGGAGGTGTAGATCTCCAGTGGGTTGGTTTGAAGTAGGTGAATTTGCTCTAATTGGTCCTGAACTAGTTTATGAGGCCATTGAAAAGATTCGACTCATTAAAGAGAGGTTGAAGACGGCCCAAAGTCGGTAAAAGTCTTATGCTGATGTTAGAAGGAGGGATCTAGAATTTGAGATTGGGTCTACTTGAAAATCTCACCTATGAAAGGTGTGATGAGGTTTGGTAAAAAGGGGAAACTTAGTCCCCGGTATGTGGGCCCATATCAAATCATGACGCGTATTGGGAAAGGTGCTTATGAATTAGACTTGCCAAATGAATTGGCTCTGATTCACCCGGTATTTCATGTTTTTATGCTAAAAAAGTGTATTGGCGATCCGGTATCCATAATTTCTTTAGAGGGTTTGGGAGTTGATAGAGTCTCTCTTATTAAGAGGTCCCGGTGGAGATTCTAGACCGGCAAGTTAAGAGGTTGAGAAACAAAGAAGTAGCTTCCATTAAGGTTTTATGGATGAATCACTTAGTTGAGGGTGCTACGTGGGAGGCCAAGGCAAATATGAAGTCCCGCTATCCTCATCTTTTTCTTCTACTACTATCCAAACTTGAGGTAAGTAGTTTTCTTGAGTTGGTGTTTTGGAAGTCATATGTGCTATAAGTGTTCTTTATGATTTCCTTATGATATGCATGTTCTTGTGAGAACTCATGTTTAGCATAAATTGAGTTTTCATGATTTATATGTTCCTCTTATTGATTTGCATTTTAGTATGATGATTGCATATTTGACTTCAGGATGTGAATGGATAAACATGCTTAGTTATGATTTTGAGAAATGACACGTTGGCTCTGTATTGCTGTGTTGAGCTTGCTTTGAGATTGGAGAAGGTAGTTCCTCCCATGTTTATATGAAGTGGTGAATTTTGTGCATAATGAGTTGTAGATATAGTTCCTACTTCTTTGTGTTGCATTGTTTATGAATTGAGAATGGAGTTGATGTTTCCTCATATGATTTGTGCAGTTTATTGATGTGTCATGCATGATGGGCTGCTAGTCTTGAGTCTTTAACTCCGTAAGGTATCTAAATTGTCATTCGAGGATGACTGTTCCCAAGGGGGAGATAATCTAACACCCAGAAAATGGTAGGTTAAATTAGAGCCTAAACATGAGGGTGAACGTCATGAAATGGGGTTTAGAAGGTTCAAAGACAAGAGGCAAGTGCCAAGGAAAATGGGCCAAACCAAAACCCAAAGGCCAAGGCTGCCCCTAGCCAAGACACACTGCCTCACCATTCACGAGGGGGACCACAGACCGTGGTCCTCACCACGGCTTGTGAAGGGGGCTCGTGAAGATTACTTGGCCATGAAAAATGGCCACCTTAAAATCCTAGCTACTGCCTCAACTTCCACGGCTATCACCACGGCTTATGGGAGGCCTCGTGGAGTTGCCTTAGGCATGGAGCAAATGGTCCCAAGTGGCAGACCACTATCTCCCGGACCACGAAAGAGACCACGGCTCGTGGAGCTCCTCATGGAAATGCCTTGGACTCGTGATCCTCATGCCACCTAAATGTAGCTACTGCCCCAACCTTTACGAGAAGGACCACGGGTCGTGGTCCACACCACAACATTTCCTTTTTAGTCCAATTAAAGTGGGGGTGTTTTGGGTACTTGTAGGGTTACTATATATGTTGTTTTTAAGTAAAATTTCACAAGACTAAGTCATTATTCACAAACACCCAAATCAAATAAAACACTCCCTCCTCTCTCAATACTTCTCTCTCTAAACACAATGAAGAAGAAATGAGCCATTGAAGCTAGGGTTTGTGGATTCCAAAGGTTCTTCCCCAAATTTCTTGAAGTTTCTTAGTCAAGGTATGGATGATTTTCATCCTTGGGTAGCCATCACCCAAGGAGACCCTTCAAACTATGTTTTTAAGATTTCAAATCCCCCAAATCCAGGGTTTTCAATCTATAACATGGGTCTCCTTCCAAAATGTTTTCAATTGTTCATTTATGGTTGATTATGGTTGGTTATGATGAATTATGGTTGGATTAATGGAGTATTGATATTTTATGATGAAAATCTCCTTTGGACCCATGATTTCCCCTTCTTCCTAAATTGTGAAGTATGTATGGCTTAATTGATGATGGGAACTTGACAAATGATTATGTTTACATTGATTAAGTTGTTGAATCATGATATCCCTCTATCTAATGTGTTAATTCTAGAAGTTAGGGTTGATCTTGATTCATAGCCTTGAAGGGCAAATTATTAGGGTTTATACATGTTGATGAGGATTGTATATGAACATGTGATTCACTTAGGTATAGAGATGATCCTATGACTATTGTGTAATTGAGACTCTGATGTTGAACCTACAAATGGATAGGGTGGGATGTTGTAACGACCCGGAAAATGATAGAGTGAAACTAGAGCCTCACATGTGAGTTTGGAGTCGAGAACTTAATGAAATGATTATATTTGAATTTGACCCAAAAAGTTCTTAAAAATGTGCTTCGGAAGTTACCGGAAAC
>JAJOOD010027561.1:0-10281 GCA_029582525.1 Solanum tacnaense | reverse complement strand
ATGAAAGAGGAGTGTATAAAAGTAGGTGGGCCATATTTGTGATAGGTGGGCCATCTTCAAAAACCAAATATAAAAGTAGGTGGGCCATGGTGCCACGTGTCGAAAGAAGAGTGAATTTTATTCACTCTTCTTATATAGTAATATATTAAGAATGAGCGGTGTAGTAATTAAAACATTCTTTAATCATTTCCGTTCATATTTATTTATCTATGTAATTTGATTCGGCATATCATTTTTTTAAAACTAAAATAATAATAATTTTACTGCTCGCAGTCATTTAGTATAAATTCAACAGGTTGAAAAATAAATTGAAAATAATTCATACTTAATAATAAGAATAAATCAAATACAAAAAAAATAAATTATTTTTAGTTTACTAAACTAAGTAAAAGTTAACGAAAAGAGAGGAGGAAAATTCAACCTAAAATGAAAAGAAATAGTGAAGCGTAGAATTTAAATGGTTGGAATTCTTCTTATTTCTAGAATCTCTGTGTTTACACTTAAATGTCAACAATATCTTCCAACTTTTTGTGATTATGTTACTTTGTTGTACTATTTTTTGTCCAATAACAGTTGTCTACTATTGATTTGATACGTCCCTTAAAAGTTATAAATAGAAGGGTAATCTTACTATATCATCATTTGAATATAATAAATATAAGATTTTGAAAAATATAATAGTAGAATGACTATAATTAATGATAAGGGTAAATCAGGAATTAAGTGTAAAATTACTCATAGATTTCATAAAGTGGACAAGTATTGTTGGACATCTATTTTTAGTATAATGGACAAGTATTGTTGGACGGAGGGAGTATATGTTATCTTTCCTAATTTACACTTATCATTAATTATAGTCATTTTTTATTATATTTCTTAAGATATTATATTTATTATATTCAAAGGTTACATAGTAAATTTACTTTCTATTTATAGTTTCTTAAGAAGTTTGTAAATTTAATAGTAGACAAGTATTGTTGGACAGAGGGAATATTTGTCATTTCACAAAAAAATGACATTATTTTTTTCATTTTACCGTTGAGAGTTATTAATCTTGAAAATATAAATTTAACCAACATAGAAAACTAAATAATTTATTCATTTTTATTGGTCAAATTAGTTAATCAAAATAAATTAACTCATGTTCATTTATTAAAAACTTGACTTAGAACACTAAATAAAAATATAATGATAAATCTACCTAATTTTGCAAGGAACATAAAATTTAAAATAATGACATGTAAGTAGAAACGCATTAACTAATATTTTTTTATCCTCCACTCGATGTTTTATATTAGAAATCTTATTAAATTTGTATTCATGTAAAAGAAATTCACATTAAAGTTTTGATGAGGTGTGTCAAATTAAATAAAAAATTAATGTATTGTAACAAATTCCACCAACTCTTTAACATGCTTAACTTTTAACTCAAGGACAGGCTAAAATAATTAGGTTAAGATGCAATAAAGAATGGATGACTAAATATATCATACCTTTTTGTACGTGGAATTGGTAAACCAACCAAACTTTCATTGATGTGGGCATGCTTTTCTTGAATTTGAATAACAAGTTTGAAACATTGTGAGTATGAAGCAAGCAGGAAAGTCATTGATGACTCAAGTCTTTTTTTTCTTTTTCGTTTTTCACTCGATATTTAATATTTGCAATGAAATTTCATTAAATTTAAATTCGTGTCGAGAAATTTTACTTTAAGGATAAAACGCTTTCTAAAAAGACAGCTCCATATCGAGGGAGATTCCAACCCGCAACCTTTTGTAAAGAATAAAAAAGTTACTTTATATTCTATCACAATTCTTATTGGTTACTCAAAAATCTTACTTCTTCTATTTAAAATTATATTATAAAATTTAATTAGGATTTAACTAAAAAAAATAGATTTAAAAATATGCCATAATATTTATATGATTATAAGACTTATAGTATTTACATGAAAATAAATATTTTTTTAATAATATTAAAAAAATTAAAATAAATAAATTCTCAACATGCATAACAATGCTAAATTTCTGTATAGCGCAACTAACAATAAAATTGTTATCATATCGGGAGTTTGTCTATTTTTACTTGTCAACTATACTTTTTCCATTCATCCCACTATACTAAAAATAGTTGTCCCATAATATTTGTCTAGTTTGAAAATTTAAGAGATAATTTACTCTTTTATATCTATTTTATCCTTGCTATTAAATACTCCCTCTGTCCCTAATTACTTGTCCACTTTTGAAGTGACACACCTATTAAGAAAATAATTATTGACACAGTGAGTTTATCATTTTACCCCTATTAATTATGAAATGGATGAATTAAAAACTTAAGATTTTCAAGAAATTCTACTTTTTTCAAAGTAATTAATTGAGGGTATAATAGGTAAAAATATTTTGTCCTTTCTTGATTTGTCAAAATGGACAAGTAATTAGGGACAACTAAAAAAGAAAAAGTGGAAAAGTAATTAGGGACAGAGGGAGTACTATTTAACTAAGACCCAATACATTTCTCAAAATATTAAATTTTAGTATATTCAAAGGGTAATGTATTAATATTACTCTTATTATTTATTATTTCTTAAGGTCTATACCCTGTCATTAATGGACAACTATTGATGGACAGAGGGAGTACTATTTGGATGTCCAACTTATAAAAGAATAATTTATCATTTTGGGTCTGTTTGGAAAGGAATCTGATAATTGAAATTGGTGTAATTACTTACATAACCTAGTAATTACCTTGACATGTTTGTTTGCCACATTGTAATTATAGTATAATTACACATGTATTGTTTGGTTGCACAAGTGTAATCATAAGGTTATATTAAATTTTAAAAATAAAAGTGAATTATTTAAAATAAAAAAATCTATATATACTAGACAAATAAGGGCTTTTATAAATGATATTAAATTAAATATTTAAGATGTATATATATTGTCTGTTAAAAATATATTAATCAACAAACATATGTTCTTAACTAATTTTATAAAAAAATAATTGCTTGATATCTTTCAAATTGGTATATTTTAAATAAATTAATAATAAAAACTAAAAATACATGATTTTTATGAACATAATAAAATATATGTTTGAAAAAAATATTAATATTATAAATATGTAACGACCGGGTTCCGTCGTTATAGAAAAGCCAACGGGGAAAATTTTTGGGCCTGAAAACTTTTTGGTAGTAACTTGGAATTTCCCAACCTAGTCCAGACTTAGACGAAATCGGAGTAATTAAAGTCTTGGAAAATCTGATAGCAATTGGGTGATCTAATTATGAATTTGATCACATGAGTAGATAGATAAGGCGCTAAGGAATCCTTACAACTTTACGGAATTGAATTCGGGTGAGTAGAACTCCCGAAACTGATTTTGGCGTGAACGGGTAAATTCTGAGTGTCGACGTCGTTGGTGGAAGGTGTGTTGTTAAATGGGGTCTTGGAATTATTAAAATAACTCACTGTTTCATACAAGCCGCTTTGGCGGGGATTTATGTCGCCAGGGCGGGGCTGCTGTAGCCGGGTGAGGACCGTTGTGGCGGGCCAGACGCGACTTAAGTCGGAAATAAACTCCAAGACGTCTTTATTCTATACTTTTTGACTTTGAGAGTAAAGAGACGAACCTCAGGCGATTCTTGACAGTTTTCCACCATCTTTAAGGCTAAAGGTAAGGTAAATATCGATGGGGGAGAGTTTTGATCTGAGAATTATGGTGGGAAAAGCCCTAATTTGGGTAGTGGGATCATCTGTATGATCTAGGGTTGATAGAATTGTTAGTAATCCGGGTAATTAGTGATTGTTTATTGATCCCGTGTTATATTGATTGTTTGTAGACCAAGAACAAGCGGAACGAATCCGGAAAGGGAAGAATCAAGTTTCTTAGGGTTTCAAGCTTGTTTCGAGGTAGGTGATGGTTGTGATTCTATGATTGTGTGATGTATGTTTGTTCTTGCTTCATTATGATACATGTTTGTATGCGAATGTTGCATTATTGATCACATTAATTGTAAATGAGGATATATGAATGATAAATGTCATGAATCATGATTTGATTGTATGATTATGAGAATGCCCTTTGTGATTGTGATTGTGTCTTGTTGAATGGATCGGGTGTTGCGTTCTGACACACTAACTTGGATCGGTTGCCACGTTTCGGCTTAATTATGGGATCGGTTGCCACGTTTCGTCATAATCATTGGATCGGGTACCACGTTCCGGTATGCTAACAGTTTAGGTTTGGGTTCCATGAGAGGACCAATGATTTGATATAATTGTGTATCTTGAGAAATGTGAAGTTGTTCGTTGTTCGTAAATGATGATGATATTGTATATGTTCGATATATGCATGTGATTATATTGTTGTAATGGCATACGTATGTTGCACTTAGTGGGATAGCCGAGTGATCCTACCAGTACACTGTGGTTGTGTACTGATACTGCACTTGCTTTTTCTTTGTTAAATGCAGGGCATCTTCAGGCGGCTATTGACAGACCTAGCTTAGAAGATCAGTGATCGTTCGAATTCAAGGGTGAGCCAGTTCTTCCAGGTTGCCATGAGTTTTCTTTTCGTCTATGTCCACATTTTGGACTTAGACTTTTCTAGTTAGTTATTAGTTCACTAGTTGGGGTTGTAACCCTTCTTGTTAGACTTATGGATCTTGTTAGATGTTTTGGTACATTGACTTTCAGGTTCTAGGTGTATTTTTCCGCATTGTTTAGTTGTTAGATCTTTTGGAAGTTTATGGGAACTTCAGTCTTTAGCTATTTAACTTGCTTCCGTAACTTAAATGCTTTAGTTTTTAGTTTAGTTGCTTGGTGTAACATTTCGCTACTAGAAAGAATTTTAAAATCTGGAATTTGTCATTTTTGAAAGGTACAAGGAAATCTGGAAAATTATAAGCAAGTTAAAGTGAGTTTTTTGATAAACTGTAAACGACCATAACTCCTAGCTCAGGATGATTTAGGTGTATTTCCAGATATGGTTGGAAAGCTCTTGGAATAATCTTTCCAACTCCGCCAAGTTTGTGCGATTCCGAGTTCGGATGAGTGAGTTATGCCCTTTGGAAGTTGGGTTGTTGGTTTAAGGAAAGTCCAAATCCGGATTTTTGAAGGGTATTTTGGTCTTTTCCATACCCTTTTATTTTAATTCGTTTTAATGAATTAATTAAGGGTCTAAACTGAACTTGGTCAATTTTACGCTTTGGGAAAAGAGTTAGGGTTTAGAAAAGAGGAAAGAAGAGGAGAAAAGAGAAGGAGAAGCAAGGAGATTGTCGAGTTTAGCTTGTGAATTTCGTTGGGAGTGATCCCTACAAGGTATGTGAGAGATCACAGAGCGTTGGGTTAGTTCACCCACGCGCCAAGCATGTTTAATTTAGCGTGTTTTCGTCCTAAAATGATTGAGAAACTGATGTTCTTGATAGTTGTTCTTGAATTGATTTCGTTCTTGAATATGAGTTGGGATTTAGGAGTTTCTTGATGATCAAGTGTTGTTTTCCTAAGTTGTTTGAGTTAGATTTTTGTGTATATGATATGGGTACATGAATCTAAAGTGAATTTGAGGAAAAGAATCGGATTAGAACGATTTAGGGTCAGAAAATGCGATCAAAAGTTCGTCTGAATTTTACTTGAAGGGAGGCTGGCGCGACGCGCCCCCATAGTGCCAGCAGTGCGCCAGAAATGAGTCCCAGTAAAATGGGGACTGGCGCGGCGCGCCAGGGACGCGCCCGGATCGGCGTTTTTCACCAATTTTCGTCGTTTAGCCCATTTAAGTTATTCTAAAGTGTCCTAACACTTTCCATTGATTCTAACTACTCTAAATGACTTCTAAACATCTAGAAATCATCCATAAACATGAGATCATAAACCTTGAACCCATAATCCAATTCAAGGAAAGTTAAGATCAAAGTCAACGAAGTTAAGAGTCAAGTCTAGATGTTAAGAAGCAAGTCAAAGAAAAGTTTCTTAAAGTTTTCAAGAGTCTTTAACAATGTTTTGAATTCATTTTAAAGACTCAACTTTTCAAGTTAAGCAAAGAATAAAGAGTTGAGTTCATTTCTCAAAAAGTTATTAGGGAACTAAGTATTCCCAAAGAAGTTTATAAATGTTTTCGCATTTGATTAAGGAAAGGGAACATCGATTCCAAGATAACTTTTAAGATAAGTTTTGAGTAATTATCTCAAATCAAAGAAAGAAGATTGCTTTTTTAAATCATATGAGCTAAGTATATTTTGGGAGTAGTATTGAGCACCGATATGGGGATGTGAGTTCATATTAGCTCAAGCCTCCATAAACCATGTAGCCATCATGGGTAGTAAAGGATCATACTTTTTAGATGACTCCTTAAGATGCTTTTAGCAAAGACTAGTGGATCCACTAAGTTAAGCGTTCTATATGACGGCAAAGTATAGGACAGTTCTGGAAGCGTGGGCAAGACGTTGTATCACCACTTAGGCTCATAGTGGTGGTTGTCGGTTAGAGAATCTCCCACAAAAACTATATTACTTTATTATATGAGTAAAGTTGGGTTTGTTATTGCAATTCTTTAGCGAACTAAGTTGCTTTTACTGTTTTACAAAGCTTTTCATATATTGCATGTGTTTCATTGCTTTATTTTGAGTGATCCATTCATGAGTTGTACAGAGCCAAGGTAAGTGTTCCTTCTTACTCTTTTCAAGCTTAAGTTGTTGTTTAGCATTCCAACTCGCATACTCGTACATTCAATGTACTGATGCCAGTTGGCCTACATCATCTTATGATGCAGATGCAGGTAACCAGGATCAGCATCCAGCGCCTCGTTGATCCAGTTGAACACTCAGAGTCTGTGGTGAGCCTCCTTGCATTCCGGAGTACTTTTTTATTCGATTTCTAGTTTAGTTCTTTAGGATGTTGTGGGGTTTGTCCCAGCATCCATCTCAGTTGTTTAGAAGCTTCATAGACAGTTTAGTAGTTCAGTTCTCTTTACATTATCATTCAGATGTTGTTTAAAGACTGAGTTGCCAGTTTGGCAAAACTATTATATCTTAAGTTATGCATGAGTTATATTTTCTTATGCTTAAGTCTTCCGCTGAGTTAAGTAAGCCAGGCCAAGGGTTCGCTTGAGGCCAACAATGGTCTTCGAGTGCCAGTCTTCCCCAGGGTGTAGGCTCAGGGAGTGACACTTGGTTTGGGTTGTAGTAGTGGTTCTCCCATCGGAGGGTTAGTGTGGGTGTCAATCACGGTGGTCTGGGTCGTGACAAAATATAATGTCATAAATTATAAAAATATTTGACAAAAAGATGATCAATTAAGTCTAACAAAAATTAATTGATTTTCAATGTGAAATATTAAGTCAATACTACTAAAACAAATGAAACTGGAAATTTAACATAAGTTCTAAATTTAAAATTGAAGTTTTAATATAATACTCTTTTGTCAAATTTCATCATAACGTACATAAATATGATTTTAAAGAAAATAAAACGTAAATCTATAACCTTATTCATCAATAAATTCTACATTTCTACTTCAATTTTAAAACTAGAATATTAACAAAATTATGTTAATGAAAAAAAAACAAACATTATATAAATAAATAAAATTGATAATACGAAAAATTGCATAGAATCACAAGAAGTAAAGATTGAGAATGAGAAGGAAATGAAATATAGATATTATAACATATATATAATATATTTTAGAACAACAAAAATAAAAAGGAATTTAAAATAATAAAATAATAAAATAATTTATTTGAAAAAAACATAGAAATAAAAAGAAGAAATTAAAAAGTAAATAGTTTGTAACTATACCATGTAATTACCAAGACTTGACATCCCCTCCCTAAGAATTAGAGAGTGTAATTACCCTTGTCAAGTACACTCAATTACCCATTGACCAAGTAATTATATATCTAACCAAACATGTCAAACAATGTAATTACACTCAATTACACCAAATCCAATTACCTAGGTGGCTTTCCAAATATGCCCTTTGTGTCTATTTTATCTTTACTATTAAGTACTGTTCATTTTTGGGAAAAGGTAGAAGTACCTCCCTAGACTATGACCCAAATCCAAGAGACACACCTTAACTAAATTAAGGTACTATTATCCACCTGAACTCATTTTTTTTTTTTTTTTTTTGTAATTTTATACACCTTTTTGACTTACGTGGAGTTCAAATATCTCCCACGTGCCACAACTGCGTGGAGTCACAGGGTGTGCCACATAAGCCAAAAGGTGTATAATATTATATATAAAATGATTTCGGGGGGTAATAGGACCTTAGTTTAGTTAAAGTGTGTCTCTGAGATTTTGGTCATAGTCTAGGGGGTTACTTGTGCATTCTCCCTTCATTTTTCAATGTTTGAATGATTTATATTTAGGAAAAATCCTTTTGGCTAGAAAATTTTGCCAGAATGGTATTTTACCTATGTTATTTTTATCTTTTTGATTATTTTTACCTTTTTAACTTACCTTTTAATTAAAAAATGGAAAAAAGATCAGTTTATTTTAAAATAAAAAAGATATTATAATTTGGGTAATGCTAAATGGCCAGAAAATTTTGCCAGAAATTTAAAAAATTTATAATATCTTTTTTATTTTTAAATAAATTGATCTTTTTCCCATTATTTTTAATTAAAAGGTATTAAAGTTAAAAGGGTAAAAATATTCAAAAAGGTAAATTAACGTAGGTAAAATATCATTCTGGCCAAAAAGATTTTTCCTTATAATTTTTTTAAAATTTCTGGCCAAATTTTCTGGCCATTTAGCATTACCCAAAATTAATACTAAGAATAATTTAGTAAATAACTCTTATCATTTACTGCTTCTTAATTTTTTGTGTCAACTTAATAATGTGACAACTATTGTTGAACAAAATTAATACTTATTTATATTGATTGATAGACAATACTACCTCCGTCCATATTTAATTTTCATGGTTTCCTTTTTTAGAGTCAAATTATAAGAATTTTGACTAACGTTTTATGATATAATTTTCATCATATTGATATGCGAAAAATTGCAATTTATAGTACTTTCTGTATAGTTTTTGAATATCTAAATTTTTTTATTTAAAATATCGAACTAATGTAATTTAATTTAACTTTAAAAATTAGTCAAATTAACTTTCGAAAAACATAACATGACAAATAAAAGTGGATGGAGGAAGTATATTGTTGCACCAAACTTTACGTTGCAAACTTTTGCTGTCTCAGAATGTTCTATTTATGTGATTGGAGACACTTTCTGCGTATGTGTTGCTTACAAAGTAAGCAGAGTTGTAAATTCAATAGTGGTGGTACCAACAATATCACATGCACTAATTTTTGTAAGTTGTGTTGATATTTAAAAATAATAATTAATAAATAAACTATAGAGTAATACTATACTAATAAAAATTATTTAAAGTATAATAATAAAACATACACCTAAGTAATTAATATAACTTCCATTAATGAGTTAGGTTTTACTTTATTGTGGTGTTCAATTCCTCTTTGGACAGGTAATTTTGATTTGTAATGCTATATTCCTCTTGTCTTGGATGTAACTCCCCGTACTTAAAAATAGAGAGTTTTGTGTTAGAACGTCAAGGTACGATCCCTCAAGGACCAACCATGGGCCCTTGAGGAGGACCCTGGAAACTGCCCAAAAGCAGTGAACCACGGCAGGACCCAAGCCACGTGGGTGAGGGGCCATAGGTCCAAGCCTAAAATCAGGCTCTCTGAACCCCAAATCACGGTTCACCAGCACGGGCCGTGAGTCCAACCACGGTCCGTCGGTGAGGTCTTGTGGATGGGGCCTGGGAGCTGGTTTGGGGGGTTAAGTTTAGGGGCACTTTGGGGTTTTCCAGTTTTAATTAATATTAAGTGATATCGTTTTAGCCTAATTTAGACCACCTATATAAGTATTTTAGACCACTAAATTAAGTCATTCATCTCATTATTTCTAAAACTCAAATTAATTCCAAAAACTTCATCCTCTCCAAAAATTCTCTCTCTAGAAAACTAAAAGAAGAAGAAGAAGGAGAATCAACTAGGGTTTCAAGAGAAGGCTTTTCCAAATCAATTTCTTTGGGCATTGTGATTGAGGTATGGGTGTTTTCATCCATGGGTAGCTGTCACCCATGGAGCCCTTTCAAAATCTTGAATTTCAAATGGTAGTATTTCCCCCAATTAGCTAACGTTTTCTTCATTCACCATGGGTTCTTTGATTTACTGATTTTAATGGTTTAATTATGTCTAAATATGCATGAATTGATGATTTACAATGCTTTTATGACGATTCCCTTATGA